>NW_026510625.1:0-13904 GCF_026875155.1 Cherax quadricarinatus | reverse complement strand
ATGGATGATTTGAATAGATTGATGCAATGATTGGAGAAGATGCAGATTCAGTTTTCAATGGACAATGCAAAGTTCTAAATGTTGGACAAGAAAATAACCATGCCACATATAAACTAAATAATGTAGAGCTTAATGCTACTGATTGCGAAAAGGATTTATGAGTTCTAGTTAGCAGTAATCAAAAAACCAAGACAACAGTGCATTATTGTACGCAATCAAGCTAACAGAACCCTTTGGTTTCATATATAGAAGTATAAATAATAGAAGTCCTCAGGTTGTTCTTCAACTCTATATATCCTTGGTTAGGCCTCATTTAGATTATGCTGCACAGGGTCACCGTATTACAGAATGGATATACTAAATGCACTGGAAAATGTACAGAGGAAGATGACAAAGTTGATCCCATGTATCAGAAATCTTCCCTATTCCCTGAGTTTACCTGGAGAGAGTTCCGGGGTCAACGCCCCCGCGGCCCGGTCTGTGACCAGGCCTCCTGTGGATCAGAGCCTGATCAACCAGGCTGTTGCTGCTGGCTGCACGCAAACCAACATACGAGCCACAGCCCGGCTGGTCGGGAACCCGACTTTAGGTGCTTGTCCAGTGCCAGCTTGAAGACTGCCAGGGGTCTGTTGGTAATCCCCTTATGTATGCTGGGAGGCAGTTAAAACAGTCTCGGGCCCCTGCCACTTATTTATGGTCTCTTAACATGCTAGTGACACCCCTGCTTTTAAATTGGGGGGATGTTGCATCGTCTGCCAAGTTTTTTTGCTTTCATATAAATGATTTTCGTGTGCAAGATCGGTACTAGTCCCTCTAGGATTTTCCGGGTGTATATAATCATGTATCCTCCCGCCTGCGTTCCGGGAATACGTTTTAGGAACCTCAAGCGCCCCCAGTAATTGAGGTGTTTTATCTCCGTTATGCGTGCCGTGAAGGTTCTCTGTACATTTTCTAGGTCAGCAATTTCACCTCCCCTTGAAAGTGCTTTTAAAGGTGTGCAGAAATTATTCCAGCCTAGATAGAACAAGTGACCTGAAGAGTGTCATCATGGGCTTGGCCTGCCTAGTTTTGAAGGTTCTCATTATCCATCCCGTCATTTTTCTAGCAGATGCGATTGATACAATGTTAGGTCCTTGAAGATGAGATCCTCTGACCCTGATCACTCCCAGGTCTTTGCGTTGGTGTGTTTCGCTCTATTTTGTTGGCCAGAATTTGTTTTGTACCCCTGATGAAGATTAATTTCCTCGTGTTTACCATATCTGAGTAATTGAAATTTCTCATCGTTGAACTTCATATTGTTTTCTGCAGCCCACTGAAAGATTTGGTTGATGTCCACCTGGAGCCTGGAGTGTCTGCAATGGAAGACATTGTCATGCAGATTGGGTGTCATCTGCAAAGGAAGACACGGTGCTGTGGCTGACATCCTTGTCTATGTCGAATATGAGGATGAGGAACAAGATGGAGCGAGTACTGTGCCTTGTGGAACAGAGCTTTTCACCGTAGCTGCCTCGACTTTACTCTGTTGACGACTACTCTATGTGTTCTTTTTAGTGAGGAAATTATAGATCCATCGACCGAATTTTCCTGTTAATTCCTTTAGCACGCTTTTTGTGCGCTATTACGCCATGGTCACACTTGTCGAAGGTTTTTGCAAAGTCTGTATATATTACATCTGCATTCTTTTTGTTTTCTAGTGCATTTAGGACTTGTCATAGTGATCCAATAGTTGAGACAGACAGGAGCGACCTGTTCTAAACCCATGTTGCCCTGGGTTGTGTAACTGATGGGTTTCTAGATGGGTGGTGATCTTGCTTCTTAGTACCCTTTCAAAAGATTTTTATGATATGGGATGTTAGTGCTATCGGTCTGTAGTTCTTTGCTGTTGCTTTACTGCCCCCTTTGTGGAGTGGGGCTATGTCTGTTGTTTTTAGTAACTGTGGGACGACCCCCGTGTCCATGCCCTCTCCATAGGATGGCAAGGGTCATGATGGGGCTTCTTGCAGTTCTTGATGAACACGGAGTTTTCCCCGAGTCTGGCTCTGGGGCAGAGTGCATGGGCATGTCATTTATCCCTGTTCGAAGTCATTTGGCAAACAGGAAAAACATCGGATAGGCTTGTGTTTAACCAAATTTTGGGGCTTTCTCATAAAAAAATCATTTTGATCTTCGACTCTCGTTGGTTAGTGGCTTCTAAAAAACTGAGGTCATAGAGGCTTGAGTAGTCATTTTCCCTTGTGCATCTGTGTAGGACCCTCTTGTTTAAGGTGGGGCCCCAATATGGACTTTGTTCCGTTTGTTTGGCATAGGAAAAAAATACTTTGGTTTTTTCGATTTCATTTATGATTTTTTGTTTTCCCCGATTCCTGACCCTATAAGTTTCCCTTTGCTTGTAGACACCCAAGATATTTTGGTTCTCGCCCTTTACTGCTAAAACTTCCCTACATCTTTTGAGGCTTTTGAGTTCTGTGCAAACAAGGACTTCAATGACGGGCCCAACCCCCCCCTTTTGCCTTTCACTCTGTCCATCTGTATATTTTAAACCTGGGATCCATATTTCGTTGTCCAATGAGGATAGACTGGGGGCCCGAATCTGCATCTCAAAAGGGCGTAGAATTGGGGGGGATATGATTAGGTGTTAAATGGAAAACAGGAAAAATTTTAATGGGGAGAAAATAGCGTGCTAAAAATTTCCGGCCATACAGCCCCGCAGTAATGGTTTCAAGTTGGCAAATTCAACTCAGGAAGTAATGGGAAAGCACTGGTTTGGTAAAAGATTTGGGGGAATTTTGGAAAAAAACCCCCCAGTACAGTTATAGAGGCTAAAACGTTTTTTGTATTTTAAAAATAGGTTAGAATTAATATGAGGGGGTGGGAGGGGGGAAATTTGGTTTGATAGCTTGTGCACTGATTGATGCCGTTCCCCTTCCTTAAGTAAATGCCTGATAGGTGGGTCTTTGGGTTAATCCGGGGGGGGGACATGGACCTGTTCGCATGGGTTGGGGGGGCCTTCTGTGGTGTTCTTTCTTGTGTTCTTATGTTCTTATGAGGGTGGGGAAAGGGGACCTCTATACTAGGTCGATCACGTGCTCCCCCTTAGTTACGTGTCTGACGTCACTAGGTAAGGGCATTGGCTTGGGTGGGGGAAAATGGAACTGCCTTGCATAGAGCGTGGGCCTTTTGCATGTTCCTTGTTTTTTGTTTTTATGGGGGCAAATATTTTTAGTGGGATGGATCTGTGAAGGACCTCCCTGTATGTCCCAAAAAGGGCCTGCTGCAGAGTTCTTCCTTTTTAGTTCTTAGTACGCCTCCTTTAAAGGGGGGGGCCCCTTGGCGTGGTGAAGGGGCTTTGGGTTTGAGGATTAGACCTGTCGGTCTTCTTCCAGACCGAACAATTTACCCAAACAATTCCCCCCCCTACCCTCCTCCCCATCCTCCCCTTTTTCCTTTCCTCCTCCTCTCCACCCCTCCCTTTGCCCTTTCCCTTTTTTTGGCCTTGGGGTTTTTTTACCACGGCGCGCTAGTTCCTGGAGGGGAAAGGGCAGGGGGTCCATCCCATTCCGTTGGGGTTCTTGGCGGGGGCCGTTTTGCCGTGGAATTGGATCACCGGGGGGATGTCCCGTTCCCTCCGGTACCCCGGAGAGTGGTTTTGGGGTGTCTTTAAGGCGACGGGTGTAATTGGAAGCCCCCTTTTCGGATTCCGGGGGTGGTGGCTGAAGGAGGATGTTTTTGTGGGGGGATACCTCTTAAGGGGGGGCTCCTTGGCGTGGGAAGAGGCTCTTGGTCTGAGGAATTGGCCCGTCGGTTTTTTTTTCCTCAGACGAACCTAATTCCCCCCATTCTCCCCCCCCCCATCCCACCCTCCCCATCCTCCCCTTTTTCTTCCTCCTCCTCACCCCCCCCTTTTCCCTTTCCCTTTTTTTGGGCCCTTTTGGGATTTCTCCACGGGCCCTCCCCACAGGTGTCCTCCCCTTTTTGACTTCTCGCACTCTTTTTCCCCCTGCATTGATCTTTCTTCTGCTCCTTGCCCATTGCATTTTTTTTTTCACGTGGTCTGTTTTTCCCGATTTACAAAAAGTGTCACTTCCTACCCTTTCTTACTTCGGATTTACCTGGAGAGGGTTTTTTTGGGGGTCAACGGCCCCCTACCCCATCTGGGGGGCCTATGGTGGATCAGGGTTGATAAACCCGGGGCTGTTGCTAGAGGCGTCATTAGGGGGGGGGGCTTGCCCCGGGGGACACCATTTAGAGGGTGAACCAAAGGCCTCTAAAAAGGTGACCTAAGAACAAGGAAAGGAAGAAAAACTGCAGCGGGCCCGTTGGCCCCTATAGCAGTGCTGCAGAGCAAAAAAAAAAATCCTTTGTTTTATATAGCCTATTATATGATTAAGAGTAAAAATAGGCCATATAGGGAAAAAAAAAATGATGCTATATGATAAATACTAAATCGATAATTTTTTTATGTTTTTGAAAAACCTTAATCCCCCTGGCATCACATGACAGTCGTCATGATTAACTCCTGTGTTTCTGCACCACCCCCAATTAGTTTGGTTTTACGTGGTGTTATTGGCTGGGTTAAACAGACAAAGGGGGAGGTAATTATCATATTTTTGAGCTTTCTTTTGCTTATTGGGATATCATCTGTTATAACCAAATTTAAGAATGGGTGGAACTGACTTCATGAAAAGTTGGAAATAACCGTAGGTTTTAAGAACATAAGAAGGGGGAACACTGCATAAGGCCTATGGTCGATGCAGGAGGTCCTTATCAAAATACCCCCACCCAAAGCTTTTCCCCCCCACATGTGTAAAAAAATAAGATAAGAAAAATAAGATTTCGTTGGGGTTTTTAAAACCCCGGGGATTACACCCAGGATAACCCAAAGAAAAATCGTGGGTCATCGAGGGTTCTAAATTTTTTCCATTGGGGTCCTTAACTTGTCCCCCCAGGGCGACCCACACCATCGATAAAACCCAGGTCCCCCTTTTTGTAGGGAAAGGACAATAGGGGAAGGAAAAGTGTCGGAATTTCCACCCCCCCGGGGAAACGAACCCGGGCCCTCCGTTGTGAAGCGGGAGCTTTACCCCCAGACCACCCGGGGGCTACAACTACAACTACCCGCTACCCTCCTGACTACACCTCCTCAAAACCTATATTACCCTCTGGCCTGTATTGTTTGTTCGGTTTTAAATTCCCCGGGAAAATGAATGTTGCCCCCTCTTACTTTGTATTGGACTGAAGAAGCCATTGTGTGGCGAACGTTTTTTTAATAAAGATTCCCATAGTTCATAATTTTCTCAATCTTCAACTTTTCAGTTTTTTAAACCATTAATCCAGTAGTGAATGTATTGCCACTGTAAATGGCTTTGTACAAAAAAAAACCAAAACCTGATCTGAGAGGTGGTATTAAAAATCAAAGGAAGGGAAACAAGGAACATAAAAAAGGAGGAACACGCAGCAGGCCCGTTGGCCCAGTTCCCCTGATTGTTTTACCCAAACCCTTTTGGAGTAAAGCCTATAGGGCCAGGGGCTTTCCAAATAGTATGGTACACATTAGTATTTTTATAAAAAAAACCCTTTGATTATTTTTTTTAAAAATTCATTGGAAAATAGGGTTAATTTTTTTTTCTTTGCTCTCAGCGGTTAAAGCTGAGTTAAATATCCCAAAATTTGGTTCTATTTAAAAAATTTAAAGAAACAAAACAACCGTTTTTTTAATGGTTATTTAATTTTTATCTGAACTTGCCCCCCTTTTTTCCTATCCTAACTTCATTTTATCCTCGTAGGGTAATAGAAATTTGGGCCCATTTTTTTTTTGTCCTATTAAAAATTACTGAAAATTTTTAGTAGAACCAAACGGGGAACCTGGCATTCTTTTTTCAAAACTTTTATATTCATGCCTCATGGGGTGTAAAATCAGAGAGGCCTATGGGGTCAACAAATGAAGGCAAAAAAATTAAAAAGTTCAACTAATGCCCAAAATATGGCTGGGTCTATGGTTCGTACCTTTAAAGGGGGTCCTTGGCATGTTGAGAGTCTTGGTCTGGGGAATTTAGACCGCGGTCCCCTTCCCCAAACCCCGAACCAAATTACCCCCCAACCCCCGTTCCCTATCCCATCCCCCCCTTTTTTCCTTTTCCTCCTCCTCCCCCCCCCTCCCTTTTGCCCTTCCTTTTTGGCCCTTTTGGGGTTTTTTTTTTTCCCCCACGGGCACGCTTTTCCTAGGTGGGGGAAAAGGGGGTACCCGGGTGGCCGGGGGCCTGGTGGCTAAAGCTCCCCTTCACCCCGGAGGGCCTGGGTTCGTTCCGGCGGGGGGGAAAACATTTCGACACTTTTCCTTACACTTTGCCCTTTCCCTAGCAGCAAATAGGTCCCGGGGGGTTATCAAATGGTATGGGCCCGCACCTGGGGGACAAAATTTAAGGCCCCCCAAGGGAAAATAAGTAGACAGCCCCGTGAGCATGATTTCTTGGGTTATCCTGGGGGGCAACCCCCCGGGGGTTTAAAAATCAGAACAAATCTTGTCTTTCTCCCCGGGGCCCATCCCATTCCTTTGGGTTCTTGGGGGTAGCGTATTTTTGCCGGGGAACTGATTCCCTGGGGTGTCCTGATCCCCCGGTATCCTGGAGGGTGGTTTTGGGTGTCTCTCGGGGACGGGTATATCTCTGGAACCCACCTTTCAGTTTCCCGGGGGGGTGGTGGCCAAAGGAGGTATGCTTTGTGGCGGATTTCCGGGCCGCCCTTCTTTTGTCCACGGGGGTGCTTGGCAGATGTGGGGGTTGCTATCCAATTCCCGGGGTTTACTGGCATGAGGGGTTTGGGTTTTGGCCGGGTTTCCCATCTGCATCTGCCCTATTGCGGGCTGAGGTCCCTTGGGACAGAGGGGATTCCCCCTTTTTCATTCCTCCAAGGAACTACCCCTCCCCGGGGTCCCCCCTTTTTTCTTTTTTTTGTTTTTATTTTTTCTTTTTTTTTTTTTAAAAAAAACAAAAAGAAAGAAGAAACCCTAACCGGCAGCCCTAGTCCAGAACCTGTACCCCCGGGCTCCTTGTTACCGCCCCCGTTCTGACTGTGCCTCGCTTTGGACCACTCTTGGGACACCCCTCAGCTCTGTACCTTTGCGGTGCTGTTTCCTCACCCCTTCAGGTACGAGGCCTCATGACTCCTTCGATTTATTGCCTTCACTCCCTTGACTTGCTTGGCCCTCTCCCCTTAGGGTGCGGCAATTTTCGAATCCCCCGGCCCCCTTAACGTCCGCCCCAACTCTGGTCCCATTCTAAACCCCAAGACAATTACCTGTGATATATTCTCCCCCTTCTCGTTTTCTCAGAAAAGATCGCAAGCCTTCATCCCTTTCCACACTCAGTTTCAGACTGCACAATGGATAAATTCTTCACTTTACGCTGACTTCCTCTTCTCCCTATTTTTCTGCCCATAGTTTTGGGAAAGGCACCCCTACCCCATTTTTGGAAAGTATTTTCTTTTCAGTTTTTTAAAGAGCGGTGTGCATCATACCGTCAGAATGCTCCCCCAGGCTCGGGTTTTTCGTTTTTCCCCATATCGAATGTTCCTGCCCTTTTTGAAAAAATCATCCCTCAATTTTTGTAGTGGGTCCCGTCATTTGCCCCATACCTGTTCAAAAAATTTTTCAGACATTGATGAATTTTTTAAACAGCTGGACTCCAAAATTTCCCCCAATCCTAAAGGTAACACTTAGTTCTTCCTCCCCGCGGGTGGAGACGATCCCTAGCAAGGGGCTCGTTTAACTTTGGACAGTTTGAACTCCCACCCCTCGTTTATGTAGCAGGACATTAGTTACAAGTTCAAAAGGGCCCCTACATGCAACAGTGTAAAAATTCTGGCTTTTTGGGCCCATCCAGCGAAATATTGCAGATCTACCCCGAATGCCCGGTCTGGGGTCCCGATGACCATTCTAATATGCCTTTGCAATCGATTCCCTCTTGTTTAAATTGCATGGGGCCCCCCTTCTATTCTCGCTGTTGTCAAGTTACTTAAAGCGGGAAATCCATTCCCTCAAAGGGGCAAAGGTCCCCCTTTAGCCATGGCAGTTTTCACTCCGCCTCCAAGGGGACAACCTCATGTTTCTTATTCCCATGTTTAAAAACGTCCCCCCACTTGGGATCCCATCTTCTGAAACCCAACCTCTGGGGTTTACCTCTCCATAGTCTCTCCTGTTCTAATTCTTTTGCGTCGTAGGCTCAGACGTCCCTACTTAAACGCCTCTCTGTTTGCTTCTTCGTGTTCTCCCTCACAAGCCTCAGTAGCGACGAGATCTCGTATGAACCCCTCCTAATCGCCCCTCTACTTCTCAAAAGTCAAAACGGTCCGTTAACACCTCCTCCCCTTTCCCCCTCCTCTTTTCCCTTTCCCGTTCTGTACCTGGTTTTCCCCTTCAGGGCTCTGTTAAAAGTTAGGGGTTTCCCCCTCCCCCTATACTGTCCCTTCCTTTCCCCTGTTCCCCCCCAAAGTTTCCTCCCTTTCCACTACCAGGTTTCTCCCTTTTCTGTCCCCTTCCACGCTTCCCCCTTTCCCTCCCCCCTTTGTCCCCCCTCCTTGGGTACATCCATTACAGCCCAATCTTTACTCATCCCCCCGTCCATTTCCAATATTGTCTCCCTACAATCTCTAATTTCCCAAAACACTTGAAGCAATCTCTGAATAAAAAGCGAGACCAAACCTCAATGGACACTGATCCCCCCTCCATTCCTTCTCTCCCCTCTGCTCCATCTGCGAACTCCTTTTTTCACAGGATCTTCTTCCTCAGACCAAACCTAATTACCCCCCAACTCCCCTCCCCTATCCCTCCCCCATCCCCCCCTTTTTTCCCCTTTCTCCTCCTCCTCCCACCCTCCCTTTTCCCCTTTCCTCTTTTGTCCTTTGGGATTTCTCCCACGGGCCCCGGTATTTCCCTAGGGGGGAAAAAAGGACACCGGGGGGTCCTCCCATTCCTTTGAGGTTTCTTGGGGGTGGGTAGTTTGCCGTAAAAATTGGGATTCCCTAGGGATGTCCCGATCCCTCCCCGGTATCCCGGAGTAGCTTTGGGTGTTTTTTGGGGCACGGGGTAGCTCTGGAAGCCCCCTTTTCGGTTTCCGGGGGTGGTGGTGAGGAGGTATGCTTTGGGGCGGATATCCCGGCCCCCCCCCTTTTGCCCACCGGGTAGCTGGGCAGATGTGGGTTGCTATCCCGTTTGCTGGGTTTTCTGGGAGAAGGGTAGGGTATGGCCGGGTTTTCCTGTGCCTGGCTACTACGGTGCGAGTCCTTGGGCGCGGGGGGAAATTTTGGCCCTTTCATCCCCCTAGGAACTTCCCTCCCCGGCCCCCTTTTTTTTTTTTTTTTTATTTTTTTTTCTTTTCTTCTTTCTTTTTTTTTTTTAAAAAAAAAAAAAGAAAGAAGTAACCTAACCATGGAGCCCCGTCCCTGAAAACCCGGTACCCCCGGGCCCCTTCTTTATACCGCACCCGTTCTGACCCCCCCCTTCTTTGGACCCTCTTCAAATTCCTTGCCCTGTACCCATTGCCGGTGCGTTTCCCCACCCCTTCAGGACTGAGGGGCCCCGAGACTCCTTCGATTTATGCCTTCGCTCTCCTCTGATATGCTTCCCGGCCCCCTCCCTCTACGGTGCGGAATTTTAAATGCCGACCCGTTCCACGTCGGACCCAAATTGGTCCCACGCCAAAGTCAACGCAATTACTGCTGATTACTTCTACCTTCCCTTCTCGTTCTTCTAGAAACGACGCACGCCTTCACTACCTTTCCCGCTCAGTTTTAGATGAACAGGGCTAAATTTTTCACTACGACCAACTTTCCCCTATGCCCCTTTCTGACCATAGTATTGGCAAGGCCTCCCAGCCATGTTGGTAAAAGTATTTTTTCATGCTCTTAAGAGCGGGACGGCTCATTACCCTTTCAGATCTACCCCGGCTCGTGAGCTCTCCGTTTACCCATATAGATACTGTTCTGTCACCCTTGAAAAACATCATTCCCTCAATTTTGTGTGGTACCGTTTTTCGCCCCCCCCATAGTTCAAAAAATTTCCGAATGTGGCCCGACATTCTAGAAAGCTGGAAATCAAGATCTCCCAAAACCCCAAAATAGACACTTACGCTTCCGCCCTGGGCGGGGACGTACCCCGCAAAATTTGGTCGTTTAACTTTTGACAGCCCAGAACCCATCCTCCGTTTATATAGCAGGAATCGGTTCAATTCGAAAGGTGATCCCTACACCCCACAGTGTAGAAAATTTCGGGGGATTTGGGCCCTCCCGAAATTTTCGATCTAACGCCGAAGCCCAGTCTGTGGTGCATGACCTTTAATACGTCTTTTCAATCGTCTTCCTTTCCCCTTTAAATGTATGAGGTCACCCTTCGTACTCTCGCCTTTTCAGGTCTTTTAAAAAAGCGGGAATCCGTTACCCCAAAGAGAAGAAGGTCTCCCCTTTTGCCATGGAGTTTCTCATCTCCCCCCTCCAAGGGAGACCCACGTGTTTCTTTTCCGTGTTTAAAACTCCCCCCTTTGGTTTTCCCATCTTCTACACCCCCCTCTGTGGTTACCCCTCCCCTAATCACTCCCGTATCTAATCCTTTTGCTGTCCTCGCTCAGCGTCCCTCTTCAACGCCCCAGTTAATCTCGCTTTTTCGATTCTTCTTTCAACCTCAGTATCGACGAGACCTCTACGAACCCCCTTCCCTCTCCCTTTTCTAAAATCAAAAAAAGTCCGGTAAACCCTCCTACCATTTCCACTCCTATTTTACCTCCCTTCTCTGTCCTGTTCTTCCCTTCACTGGTCAGTTACAAATGCAGAGGTTCACCCTCCTCCGAAAGTACCTTCCTCTCCTGTTCCCTCCCAAGTTTTTCCTCTTCTGCCCCCTCCCAGGTTCCGTCTTTTTGGCCCCTGCCCGCTTTCCCGTTCCCTCCACCCTTTCGCCCCCCCCACCTTTACAGTCCCCAAAACGTTCCCAAACTTTTCTATCCCCCCCACCTTCCCAATTTTTCTCCCTGACTCTCTAATTCCGAAACACTTGAAACAATCTCGAAATTTTTGCAAGACCAAACATCAATGGGCACTGACCACCTTCCCCTCTTCCCCTCTTCTGCCCATCGCGCAACCCTTTTCTTCACGCGCCCCGTTCCTTCGCTGCTTGAACATTTTCCCAAGCCTCCGCTGGGACTTTTCTAACCCCTTTAGTCCGTAGGACCCTTACCTGCGGGTTTCAAATATCTTTTTCATTGCCCAAACATGGCCTTTTTACAGTGGAATATACCGGCCTCAGGGTAATCGGGGGGAGCTTATGTTACTCCCCAGTTTGCCCCTGTTGGGGTTTTCTTACAGGAACCCAAAAAAACACTTGTGTTATTTCTCAATCTAGGGTATAATTAGGGATTCTTTTGATCCTTTCCTGATGGGGGCCTTTAAAGAAAGTGCCCTTCCTTCTCCCCATGTATTCCGTCCATCAGTATTTGTTATATTCGCTGCATTACAGCACCCCTATCCCCTTAATAGGTGGTATACGCTCTGTTTTTATATCTCTTCCTTTTCGGGCATTATCATTCCCGGGTTTTGCCTTTCCCTTTTTTCGTCATTTTCCCCCACCCATTCGGTTTTTGGTGATTTTTTAAACCCACCTTTTTCCCCCTTGGGGGGGGTCTCACTGTATTCCGTGGGAATTTTTAGAGGCTTTTTTAGCCACCCACCCCCCTCCTGTTTTTAAAAACAGGTACTCACACCCCTTTTGATCCTCGACCATACTCTTCTTGCATCGATCTCTCAGTTTGCTCTTCCTCCCCCCATTTGACTTTACTTTGGGCGTTCCCCGGATTACGTTTCATGATTTTTTTCCCAACATTTTACTTCCCCCTTATATTTGCCCCTCTTGCCCCAGTGGCAATTTAATCGGGCAAATTGGAAAACCCTTTTCTCACACCTGACTGTTTTTAAAGGGTTCCTTTTCTCCTCCCTATGGTTTTTCACCTCTTCTCGTCCCCGTTTTCACCCAGCTTCTCATTTATACCCAAAAATTCGGGCAGGCTTTCGAAAAGCGTGCCTTGGGGGTTCCGTTGTGCTCGGCAGTACGTTTTAACGCGCTGCATGGGGCAGGTACCGGCAAAAAAACACAGGGGACCCTTGTTTTAAAAAAAGCGTGCGATCGCTCCCCGGTCTCCGTGACGAAAGCATTTTGCTGGCGAGTTATTCTCCACCACACCCTGCTTCCCTATGAGTGCAGTTGGAAAAAAAAAGACGAAAACTGAGGGTAAATATTTCCTCCCCCGGCTCCTGTTCTGCGGGTTCCCCGGTGTTGATATAGAAAACCCACTAGATTTCCCAAATGAAATTGGCAATCATCTGGTCCGTTTTCTGGGGGACTCCATTATGCCCCCATTTTTTTTCCTCAAAGTCTCCCAGAGAGTTGCCCCCTTTGGGGACTTTTCTTCTCTCAGAAAAGAACTTTTAAAATTTGCCTTTTACACTTAAAGAATGGAGGAAAACACTTCAGTTTGATCATCGGCAGCGGGCCCACACATTCATATTCGTTGCTAAAAAATTTACATCAGTCAGCCCTTGCAGTCCTTTCCCTTTACAATCTATTTGGTCACAAGGATTCTTCCCAGCTTTTGGAAATCCGCCTTGTTCCCCTTTCCGCAAACCAGGCATACGGGAATGAAACCCCCCTTTTGTCCCATTGTCTTCCAGTGCAGTTTGAAAAGTAATGGAACGTCTAGTAAATAGAGTTTGTGTGGTTTTAGAAAACCCCAAACAGTCCCCCCCACTCTAAAATAGGCTTTCGTAAGGGACGTTCTACCATAGACCCTTACGGTTTGGATACGTATGTTCGAAATCCCTTTTTGCGAAAACCCCACCAGTTATTGCCATTTTTTTTGCCCTTGGGAAAAAGGCATTTTTGACACAATTGGGGTATAAATTTTCCCCCAACCCCACCCTTAGGCCTTCGAGGAAAATCTACCACCCTTCCTTTAAAGAATTTTTAACTGCAGGAAAATTTCCGTTTTTGGGTTAAAAGTGCTCTCCCGGACTTTGTCCAAGCTAAAGGTGCCCCCCGGGGATGTGTTCTGAGCAAAAACCTTTTTTCTCCTTGCTAATAATGATTTGGCCTCTGTCTTCCATAAATTTTTGGTCATCACTCTTTGTTGATGATTTTGTATTCCCCTGGCAGGCGCTGACTGTCACCCCCTTACAGTTTTCTCCAGATGCAGTCGCCGTGTTTCCAATTGGGCCCCCCACAGGGGTTTAAATTTTCCACATAAACCCACCAAATCACTTTCACTAGACGCTCTGTCATCTTGACATCCTTTGTCCCTCTATGGTCACGTATCCCTGAACGTGATACAGTCAAGTTTCTGGGCCTCCTCTTTTTGTGGTTATCAGGAAAACCCCCCCCCCTTACCTTCTGAAGGCAAAATTTTTCACAGGGCGAACCCTTTTTAAACCCTTGTCTCTTTGTGGGGGGCTGATCGTCGAACCCCCCTTCACCCACTTCCCCCCTTATTTTTTCGAAAATTTTTATTATGGGACCAGATTTTCGCGGCATTTTCCCGCTACCTTTTCTTGCCTTTAACCCCCTTTATCACCAAGGATTACGTTTAGCCCTTGGTGTTTTCGTCTTTCCCCTGTCGAAACCTCTATGCAAAGCGAACGTTCCCTCCTTTTCGTCGCCGTGATGCCCCTTGCCCGCGCTCTATGTACGCTTCATGATCTCCGCATCTTTTCCCTTTATTGAATGGTCATGATTTAGTGACATTTTTATTTGTTGCCGCCCCCGCTTCTCCGTCCCCTTTTCTCTTGCCTTATTGCTCTTGTCTTCTCTTTAAAACCCCTTTTTATGTACTGTGCATCTCACTTTTTCCCCACCCCCCTGGGAAGGGGGCCCCAAC
>NW_026510624.1:0-38445 GCF_026875155.1 Cherax quadricarinatus | reverse complement strand
TTCCCAGCGTCATCCAAAACTGGTATTCACCCATACTTGCAAGAATAATTAAACTCCCGGGGAAATAAACGGGTATTAAAGAAAACGGAGGTTCAATTCCCTGCTCCGCTAAACTGAATAAACCAGAGGTTCGATCCCGCTTCATTAACAATATGTACTTACTACCACGTAAAACGAAGGGTTTCATGCCTGGCTCTGAAGCAAACAGAAAGTAGAAAGGGTTTAGAACATTCCCAATTTCTTCTCCCCAAAACAAATAAACAGTGGTTCTATCCCAGTTCATTAAACAATATGTATTAACGAAAACAAGGTTTTGTCTCTGGAAAATATAGGGGTCCCTTGACTAATCCTCCAAAAATTTTCAAGATTCCATGAAGTCCCTTGAAAATAACGACTCAATGTGAACTTGTTACTGAAAATTGAGCCCCTATTAACCATCCCAGATTTTTTAGAATAGGCTGTTAAACTTTTAGTCCTGCCTAGAGATTGACTTACCATTGGCTGTAACAATAACCGATCTTTAATATGCCGTAGTCAACCAAGGAAGATTCCAGACGGATGTTGAATCTTGTTTCAGTAGAGTTGATCGGCAAGGTCGCCACTTGGAAGGCTTAACTCAGACCTGTAACAACTTCAGTTGGCTTAGCGCTTCTTTTTGATTATAATAATAATAATAACAACTTCAGTCAGTATTACTCAGGCTGGCTCCTCCTCAGGAAAATTAGTGAATAGAAAAAGAAATAACAGACAAACAAACACTATTATATAGAAAGTATAAAATATAAAACACTTAAATATGAAATATTAATCCTACATTAAAGAAAATGAAAAATGAAAAATATAAATGATAAATGAATTCAACGCTAATATGGGTGTCTGGTGTTGGTGACACTGTTGTTGAAATCGTAGCCGTTGCTGATGATGGGGGGGGGTTCGCAGGTGTTGGTGACCACCACTGGCTAGTTCTTCACAGAAGATAGAGACTTGAATATTCTATCCCGATGACAGGAAAGCAGGTTCTTTACCGCTGCAATGATGAGGGGTTACGTCCTGCAATTTCATACAGGTACACAGGTACGTAAAAAATGGTGAAGTCTCTGGACGTTAGTCCTTCTCCGGTTCTGCTCGTTGATTGCCAGGTGACCCTCACTGACATCCAAGCTGGAAAGATAGACAGGTTACCCACTGCTTAAATAATCACTCTCCATGGTAAGTCTGATACTTAAAAGATGTGGTGATTATTACAACAGTCAAAAAAGAGCAAGGCTGAAAAGACTAAGTTTATTATTGATCAAAAGTGAAGCTTTCAACCAATAAATCCACTAGAATACAAGGCAGGCCTGTACTTACAGTAAGTAGTGTTGGGAGCTGTGAGTCGAGTGATTTACTGTTTGACCAGAGCCCCACACGTCACCTTTCGGGGGGGGGAAGAGGGAGGGGAAGGGATAGCGGGAGCTAGACTGACCCTATCCAAACAAGCAGCCGGCAGTCAAACTATCATTTTAGGGGTGGGGGAGAAAAGGCGGGAAAAACGGGAGCGTGACTTACCCTACCTTAACTAGTAACCGGCAGACAAACTATCAATTTCGGGGAGCGGGACAAAAGGCAGGAGCGTGACTTACCCTACCTTAACTAGTAGCCGGTAATGAAACTATCGTTACTATATCTCTACTCCTATCTATTGAACTTTTCCCTCACAACCGGTATACAGTAATTAAAAAATATATATATACAGGCTGCTAAAAAAACATGTATTTAAGACAGAAATATCAGAAATAACACGAATGATGCCGAATGGATGAACACGAGGCTAAAATATCTTTGGGTAAAGAGTTATTTTTTTAGGTGTATCAAGAGTACTGAGGATCATCCTAAATTTGGGGGGTACAAAACCCCCGCCCCGAGGCACGGCCCTAGACCAAAGTCTTCTGGCTGCTGACCTGATCAACCAGGCTGTTGATGCCAATTGCACGCTATCCACCGTATGCATTGCATCCCTGTTGATCACAAACTGACTTGAATTATTATGATCAAGGGGGAAGCGCTAAACCCATAGGATTATATAGCGCCTGAGGGGGGATGTGGAAAATATTCAGGTTTAATTCAGGGAACTGGAAAACAGATTCAATTCCCTAGATCAAGAGCCCCTCACCAGCATCAAGGAACCTTCCCTGAGGGGAAACTGACTTGAAAAACTTAACAAATTTCTTGAAAACAGTCGTTTGTTTAAAATTTATCTTACTGAGTTCGCTCTGTTTTTACTGGGGATATTTTATACTATCTGATAATACTTTTTGCCTTTATAAGGAGTGATTTCAGGGTGCAGATTTGGAGTCAATCCCTCCATAATTTTGACAGGATAGATTATGATTCTATATATCTTTCTATGAATAAATATATTCAAATTTTAGAAGAGATTAAAAAAAAAAATTCGAAAGAAAACCCAAAAAAATGTCTTCCGAGAATCAGATCAAAGAATAAAGAAAAACTTTCTATGAACAACTCTGGATCACTTACTGACGATGAGAGAATAATGTGAAATGTTGACAACTGTTCCTTTTGGGGTCTTTACACACGAAAGACAAAGAAGGAATTTTAATTAAAAAGGGGGACTTTGTAATTGCAAAGAGGCTACTGCACCCTGTAAACCCCCTTTCTCATACACATTCGCTGCCTGCCCACGGTGGAGTGGGGTTTGTGCCCTGACCCCTTGCTTTTTTTCAGGCGAGCTGCCTCGTTTCGTCACTAAACCCCCTTTGAGTAGTGGGAGTGCGCTGCTGCTCCCCCTGGCTTTTGATTAGTGGAGTTATTTTTTCACGCATGGGCAGGAAAGCCGGAGACGATAAACACTGGTTGAGTTTACCCGGGGCTTTGACGGGAAATTCTTGGACCTGTATACCTGCTCAACGAATCTAGGGATGCTACGAGGAGAATATGGGTCCCTGAATGGCAACGGGATCTTTGTCAAGTTTAATTTGGCAATTGTATGAGGCGGGGAAAAGTCAGGAGGTTACTTTGACAGTTAACTCCGTGTCCCGTCGACTTCACGACTTTCTGCCATTAACATGGGTTAAGATTAGAAAGTGCCATTCGGGCGGATGATTTGACATCCGTCTTGCGTTGGGCAAATTTGGGTACAGTACATATGGCCACTTTTTGGGAAGGGGGCCCAGGGGGCCATAGCAGGGAAACTCGAAGGGAATATTCTGTGAAGATGACGTTACTTTTACCCTATTCCGTCGTACGTAGTTGCCAAAATTTTTCGTCCCCAGTGTTTGTGACATACGCGGGGAAACCCGGCCTGTCGTTATTGGGGTCATATGATACCTAGCGGCTCTGTGGGAAAGGAGGCGTGGCAACAGGAACAAAGGCAACGATACGAAATAGAAAAGGGTGAGGTTTGCCTTTGGCTCTCCCTACAAAAGGTGAGTCCCGGGAGTGGGAGGTCGAGAAGAGCGGAGGAGATGGAGTCAGCAGGTGTGCGAGGGGGGGGGGGACACCCCTTCATTGAACGCAGTCAGGTGTTAAAAGGGAAACCCCCCCCCTGCGAGTGCTGGCGATGTGGAAGACTCATTAGCCATGGCTTTAAAGGGTTTTATTGGCTGACAAGAGTTTTGGGGAAAGGTTTGGGGAGCCCCGATCTAGTTCTTGGTCTGTTGTGGATCGGGCGGGGAAAAAAGGAACTGAGTCTGCGCAGGTGATAAGAATTTTTGATGCAAGCGGGGGAGGTGGAGGCCACGGGGACAATGTATCGAGACATGTGAAAAGCAGGGGGGCACACGGAAGCGCCTCCCTGGCTATCTGACTCCGAGGAGTGATCACCCCGTTTCAGGCACGGGCAAAAATTTCCCCTGGGGGGGAAAGTTACGCGAGAGGACACAGGGGGCCCTAAGGGGCAGGAGTTGGTTAAGAGCTTTTTAAAAGGGGGGGGGAGGGCCGAGGTGTCACGAAACGATCTGGTGGCAAAGACGTACCAGGGTAAAGAAGGAAAACCATCTAAAAGCTTCAAGTGCATGACATGAACATTAATGATTGAGATCAGGAGAAAGTGTGTAGGGTTTTGTGATATTTGGGCGAATAGTTTGACGGGGTGTTCTGCAGGAACACAACTACAGACAGGTTTGATTAAGGGGTGAGGGTATAATGTTTGGGGAGCATGCGAAAAGGTTTAAAAGGAAGGGAAGTTGCCATCTGGAAAGGGAAATACCCCGTTCGTCGTGGGGATTGTGAGGGTGGGGGGGGGAGGGTGATTCGTGTAAAGGGGGGTTTGGGGTAGGGTAAGTGGTTTGGTGTGTGTGTATGGCCCCGCAGGGGAGAGTGGTTTAAAAATAAATTTTGAAGGATGTTTAGATATTTTTTGCGTGTTTGCGGGTGTAGCTGAAATTGGGGGTTGGGAATTGTGTGATAAGGCGTAAGGATGTGGAAACCTAGGGGGGCAGGTTTTGTTTGGGGTTTTGGGGGGGGGAATTTTTTAAAAGGAGGGGGTTAAGGACTTTGGAGGGGGTGGGGTTGTAGAACATATTTTTGTTAGACGGATATGCGGCAAGAGGGTCGATTGTAGTTCCCCGAACAAAATAGGGGCAGAGTGGTGTGGGGGGACGCGGTTTTTTCGGATCAAGGGGAGTAATGGTGGACCGAATGGGAGGTTTGCCTAGAAGGGGTCAAGGTTATTGGAAGTTAAAGTGAAGCTTTGCAGGGTGAGGAATGTCGTCAGTCTTTTTCCCTTTGTGGGAACGGTTTGGTGGATGAGGGCCCCCGGGGGGGATGATAACGGGCAAATTGGTGGGTTTCGGTGGCTAAAAATCGTACAGAAATTTTATTTTTGTCGTGGGTTAAAGTATGGGTTTTCAAAATTCTAAAAGGGCGCTGCGGTGACTTATGCAAGAGAGGAGCAAGCTACCAGTGAGGACATTGAGGGTTTTAAAGGAAAGGGTATTAGGGTATTGCAAAACGAGCTTTTGATGGGTGCGAATATGGGAGGAGGGAAAAGAAGTGCTTGGGGTGACCGGCCGTCGGTTGCGTTTTTAAGAGGCCGAAAAGAGGAGAGGACTGGAGAGAGGGGTTAAACTACATGTGGGGATGGAAGGGTATAGAGCGGGTCAAGCTTGGTAACGACAGAAGGTTGAGGGGAAAATTTGTAGACGCTTGGTTTAAGTCTATCGAAAAGCTGGGCTTCCGTGAGGTGGCTTTGAGGGAAATGGGAGAATGTGCAGTGGAGCTTGATTTCAAATCGGGTGACATTGGTGGGCCGTTTACAAAGTGTGAGTTTTGGGGGAGGCGTTGTCAGGATGAGTTTGGAAAACCCGGGGGTATAGACGGACTCCCAAATGATTTCTACGAAAAGAATTGGGGGGTTCGAGGTTTTTTTAGTAAGGTGTTTAGCATACTTAAGGCGGTGAGGAATGGGAGAGAGCAACGGACGGCCCGTTGTGGTTTTGGGTCCCGAAAGGGGAGCATCAACGGTAATGGTTATCGGGAAATTTCGTTTTATGTGTGGAGATTGTAAGTTGTTTGCGAGAATTTAGGGAACAGAATCAAGGGGTAATAGGCAAGGGAAATTGAGGGGGGGCAATTTTGGGGTCCCAGGAAGGTCGTGTATGAAGGGCAGGGCATGATTCGAGAATTTTTAGAGAAACGGGGGGGTTGGGGTTATGGGGTGTATTGGGTTAGATTGGAAGGGGCTGCTTATGATGTTAGAAAGGGAAGCGTTATGGGGTTCATGCGTTGGAAAGGGTTTTTAGGGGAAGAAATAATATTTTGGGCAAAATTATTGTACAGGGGGCGTCGTGAGGGTGGATTTTTAATGGGAGGCTAGGAGAAAAATACAGATGCGAGGGGGGATGCGCCAAGGCTGCCCCTATCACAATATTGTTTGCGTGTATACGGGATCCATTTTTGGGGCCTTCGGAGGTGTGTTGGGAGGTGGGGGGGTATGACCGGGGGGGGGGGGGTGGTATGTAGGTTATGTGGATGAAAAATTTTTTTGGTGAGAGGTAATGGGGATTTGCTTAGGTGGGAAGGTGGGGATGTTTTGGGGAGGCCTTCAGGTAGAAAATTAATGTTGAAAGACTAAGGGTTTCTAGCCCTAGGGTAGTAAAAAGGGATGTGGGGGGGGGGGGGGGTGGGGGGAAAAGGTGGGGATAACTAATGAAATGTGGGATAATTTAGTAGGGAAATAACGGGGGCTCAAGAGGTGAATTCGGTGAAAAAAACGTGGAGGAGTATTAAAAAAGATTGGTGGTTTGAGGGCGGGCAACTAAGCGCATCAAAGAGAAATAGTGGAACGGGTTTTGTACAGCAAGATATGGCATGTCGTTGTCATTACCCCCGAGAGACGTGGGGTGAAACTTTACAACATGGGGTTTTTAGGTTATATGGGGATCGGGCTGCGAATGGTTAGTAGACGGTCAGTCGAGGAGGGCGGGACTTTTACCTTGGAAAAAAGGATGATGAGGTGTCCCAAAAACGAAGTTAATAAGGGGGGGGGGGGGCGGGAGGGGAGGTACTTGTGCGAGAAAGAAGGATAGCAACGGGGGTGGGGGGGGGGATTTAATGTTGGTGAGGCCATTTTGGGGTTTTTAATGACATGGGGGATCCGTCGTGTGTTAAATTGCGGGGTCCTCGAAGGAGTGGAAAGGTAGGTCAGTGGTGGCGCTTTTTAAAGGGGGGCATCCCCTAGTATGGGGGAAACAAATATGGCGCGTCTAAAAAAATTACGTGTAAAACCGGGTGTTCGGGAGGTAATTTTTGATTTTTACATGGGTTTTTTGCCGTCGGGGGTTTCCCTTTCAATAGGGGATAAGGAGGGAGGGGAATGTAGAGCGTTGGAAGCATGGGAAAATTTTTGCAGGGGTATATTTTTTGTACTGTATAGAAGTGGTGGGGTCGTTGGGAAAGGTTTTTCAGTTAGTGGGGGGGGGGGGGTTTGCAGGTGTTGCGGGCTTTAAGTTTGGTTATAGGTGGGGTGAGTAAGATGGTGGAAATCAGTGGCGTATTGGGAAAGGGTTTTTTTAAATATAGTCATGGGCCATGGGGGAGGGGGCGTGGATGAGAGGATAAAGGTGTTATTCACTTTTTAACAGAAAAAGTGTCGTAATGGGGAAAATTTTAGGGAGGGATTTGGAAGACTGTTTTTTGAGGGCTATCGGAGTTTTATTTTGAGGGATTCAGGGGATTTCGGGGAATGAAAGGGGGGTCCGGCGGGGGCTTCCCGATAAGGACAGTTGAAAGGGTTTAGTGTAGAAGGGGGAAAAATATAGTACGGGAACATAAGTGCCTTTGACTGTGTGATGGGGGGGTTTGTTTTTGTGAACGATACAAGCCCCTTTAATTTAATTATTGTTATGCAATTGCAAAGGACGACAGAGTGAAATGTGATGGAATTTATATATCTAAACGAAATTTTTGGTATGTTGTAATGAAATGACAAAATGGGTGCACTGTGTGAATGCGAAAAAATTTATATAAATAAAAAAGTTTTCTGGGGTAGGAAGGCTTCAGTTTTTATCGCGGGGAAGGCATGCACTGTTTTTTTGTCTAACAGACTTACTCTTAGTAGGGGTTTTAATGATATGGGTGAATTATTTTTCAGGGGAGCTCTATAGACCCCGTAGGTTTAGGTTCCCGTTGAACTGTTTATATATTATAGGGTAATTGATGGATGAAAGGATTATTTTTTTTGAGTTTCACTGTTTGTTTTTAAAGTTTGTAAATAGTATATTTTTAAACCCTTCCTCAAAAAGAAGGTGTATATTTGGATGTTTAGTAGATATACGTTGTAATGATCATGTAGTTTGAATTTTATTTTATATCAATCATTGAGGAACGAACGTATCATTTGTTCAATATGGAATAATGAAAGTATTTCATAAAATATACAGTTACATATAAAGATTGTTACGTGTCAGGGGGTTTGAATGCAAGAAGGGGGGGGGGGTAGTGTTTTCAGAAGAAGGTGTAATTCCGTGGGGGGGTTTACAATCGGGAATGAGTGTATTTCCCAGGAGTCTTTAGGTTAGTTTTTAGTGTTCCAGAAAATGTCATTACTTCAAGGATTGGACGGTCATTGTTTATGTACAGTTTTTGTCTTTCGAGTAATATTTTAAATTTGGAAAAGTCTTTATATGCGAATTTTTCATACTGTTTTCACAGGTAATTTGTCGTTTTTTTTATGACTTGTTGTTTTTTAAAAAAAATATAAAAAAAAAACCCCTTTCTCAGGTGAACTGTTTTTCAAGGTTGTATAGATTAAAATTTTGGGAAGTTGTAAAGTAAAAGGACAAAAGTGCAACAAATGTGACTTTTATTGTGGAAACTTTTCGCTCTCAGGGCTTTGTAAAGCCGTTAAAAAAAAGGTACATGGACACAGAGGGTTATAAGGCTCGAGTGAGGTGCAATGCTTGGGGGTGTAGTAGTAGTGACAAGTTTGTAGTAATAAATAGAGTGGCAATTAACCGTACATGAGTAAAAGGTATAAAAGCTTTACTTGGAATTTGGGAGTTCAAGCCCACGGTCCTTGGTTTTTTTTTAAAGTAGGGCATAACAAAGAAATTGTTAAACAACAAGAAGACATAGGAAAAAGAGCTTCTTTGTTTTTTTGTTCCATTTACCCAGTATCCTTTTCAATATTACTTAAAACGGGTTGTATATGATAGGTGACTAAACCCCAATTAATTTCTATCTTCAAACAGGATAGACAATACATCAATTTTTGTCAATCCCTTTATCTCATTAAGGGGCAAAATTTAAATTTCGAAAATGGGGAAACCGTTTGAAGTTACATTGAAAACAAATTTATGCCCCTTTTTTAAATAAAATTGAGCAAAATATTTTTTGACGAAGATTTCATAAGCTTTTGACAGAGTCCCAAAACAGGAGTAGTTTAAGAAATCCCCAGCACTTTTTGTTGGGGGTTTAAAATTTATTTCAAGGGCAAGGCTGATGATGGGTAGGGGGAGAATTTTGCGTAAAGGGAAAGGTAAAAAACCACGGGCGACTTTTAAAACTAATCTTACGGAGCCATTTTGGTTTTTATTTTACTATTGACCTGAAGAAGGCATTGAAGGTGACACGAGTAAATTCGCTGCAGGTCAAGTAATGAAAAATTTGCGACAATACATAAACGGCAGAATGATAAACTAAAAGGAAATAGGCAAAGAACGCCCAAAAAGATTTTTTTTTAAATTTAAAAGCATGGTGGGAAAATAACAGGTAAGTTAAAATGTGAAAAAAATTACAATTCCTAATTACTGGGAATGTCACTGGCATCCACAAAAAATAATGTTGAAACTGACCATTGTGGGTTTGGAAGAATATTAAAATGTTTGTTAACAAAACTTGAGCAAAGGCAATGTCCCTAAAATGCTTTCATAAGACCATTTTGACGTTTTATTTTTGGTATAAAATACCAAACAATAAAGAATTAAAAAATTAGAATGTGAAACTGGGATCTTTTAAAAAAAGTTTCGCCACAAGGGGTTTCTCATGTGTGGCAAAAGTTTCCTTAAAAAAAGATCCCAAGAGTTGCACAGGTCTTATTAATCAACATGTCGGTTTTGTGAACCATTCTCTACAAGAAAAAAATTAGATACCTGTGCAACACGGGTATCTTTATTTAGAAAAGTGAACTTATATATCAAAGGAGAGGTAATTAGCCCCTCATTGTAGGTTGGTAAGTAGTGTAAAGATATGAAACCAACAAAAAATTGGCCCTTAAAACCCCCTAAACGCCCCCAGACAATCCCTGGATGTTGCACATTTTTAAATTTCTTCACCAATTGATTTAAGGGTTTTTTTTAAAAAATTTTATAAATGTACAAAGGTTTTCTAACTGTAAACTCATTAGTAAAAACCCATTTATAATATACAGTTAATTTCATCCCTAGACACATACTAAATTAAATGAATGTAGGGAAGATAAGCCGTGAAGACACCGAGCTTAAATTTGCATTTTTCGGGAATTACGGGTGGGCCCCAGCCTTTAATTATGGGGTTACAATTATATAAACAGGATTTGAGAATATTTAACAAAGCAAGAATACAACTTGGATAAATTCATATTTAAAAAGGAACGGGAAAAAGTACGGGTGTAACAAAAGAATTCAAGATGTGTGGAACATCTTTGGAGTTGAGGCGAGTATCAGCCTCCCGGCACGGAGGTTTGGGCTTTCTGCAGTGCCCCTCAAAGTCAAGTCATATTCTTATGCCCGACGAGAACAATACTAGAAACACGGGGGGGAAAATTATCCGGGTTTCCCCCCCAAAGAATATGTCACCCAAAAGGGGGGGTATCCCTATTACATCCGGGGAATACCCCCACTTTGATTTTATGAACCCGGGGGTTCCCCTATACAAGTAAATATCCCCAAGGCGGTAAGGAATCAGTGAGTTTTCTTACCCCGCAATCTCCTCCTTGAGGAGATACCTGCTTCCTCTACCTCAATTTTAGGGCCAAAACTGAAAATTATATAATAATTTTTCCCACTTCCACTTTATATCCCTTCTTACCATCCTTCTCCTCTTTCTCCCCCCTCCCAGCTTTCCTTCCCCCTCTCCCTCCCCACTTTCTCCATTCACCCCCCCTTAACATTTCCTAACCGTTTCCTTATACTCCCCTAAAATTTTTTTCTCCTTCTCTCCCTCCCCTTTTCTCGTCCCTTTCCTTTTTTCCCACTTTCCTTCAAACCTCTTTGCTAAAACCCCCCCACAGAACTACACTACCCACCCCCCCTCCGTGGGGAAAACACTACCCCCCTGCACTCACGGGGAATAACTACCCACCCCACCACTGTGGGAACCATACCACCGCACCACTGTGGGAACTCAATACCCCCCACACTCACTGTGGGGGAAATACACTACCCACCGCAAAACACTGTGGGAACTACACACCCACCACTCACTTGGGAATAACTCCCCCCCGCACTCACTGTGGGAACTCATACCCAAACCCCAAATCACGTGGGAACTCACTACCCCCCACCATTGGGAACTACACTACCCCCGCACTCACTGTGGGAACTACACTACCCCCCCAAATCATGTGGAAACTCAACCCACCATACTAACTGTGGTGTGAGAAATTTTTCCAGGAGGGGGGTTTTCGGCCCCCTTCAGCCCTTTCAGCCCTGAGGGGCCCAGCCCTCTCAAAAGGGCAAAAAAACTTTTTACGACAGCGGTAATTGATCCCAGTGCATACAAGTATGTGACGTGGTCAACGACCGAGATCCTTGCAAGACTCCCATGTTTCAAAGTGTACTTTAAAAAGACAGTCCATCTCTATTAGCAGGACAATTAAGGAAAATCCCCGCTCCCACTTTATTACCATGGGGAAGATAGTTCATTGTTTTCTATGCTCAAGACAGCAAGAATCAAAACATTCGCTTTCTTCAAGAGGAAGTGGCAAGGAAGCAAAAAATACTAGGGCACTTTTCCCTATGTTCTAGGGGCCCTGCAGCGGCGTAGGAGCTTGGGTCAGAATCTTTTCACTCTACTGGGAGTCACACGACGCCAGGATAACCAACAAAGAAAACTATCCGTGCGTTAGTGTGAACAAAAGTTTCACAAAACACATAAACACTTACAGAGAAGTGTGATGGTTTTTTTTGTGATAAGATTTGGAAAATAAAAACAAAAAACCTTGGGGAACATTGTACCCGTGTGGTTTTTCCTAGACTATGGAAGACGGGGACATCCAAAGGGCATTCACCCCCCTACCAAGTCACCCATACTTGTCGAAGGTGGAAAACACCATAGCTCACCTACAAGGCAAGGGGGAGTTTTCAAATTTCTTGTAGTACGGGGGGGCTGTGCGTTCTTGGTCGCAAAGGGGTTTGTAACCAACCTATAATTATCGGCTTTAAGGGCGGACTTTTGGTCCACACACGTAAATTCGTCAGCAATCAGTTAAAGAAAAATGCTAATAACACCCTAGGGGTAATTATTTTAAAATAAATATCTATTAAGACCGTTGTGAAATGGATAAAATAGCTTTTTTCAAGACCCCGCCCGCAGGAGCGGGGGGTGGGAATAGCTGTCCCATGAGCTAAGTCCCCCCCTATAATCTTTTAAACCTTCTGGGAAACCATTTCTCAACAGTGGAAATACACTACCTACCACATTAACTGTGGGAAAGACGTACCCCCCACACTCACTGGGAGCGCGTATCCACCACACCACCGTGGGCCCACAACTGCCCACAAAAACTCACTGGGGAACGACGCTACCACCCTAGTCCTATGGGGAAAAAACGCTACCCACCCACACATGGAAAAAAACTTCACACCACCCCGTGGAATATGCTCACCTTCCCCAAATACGGGGTGGAACTTTTTTGTAGTAACATATTTTCGCACTGGGGACCTAATTCCCCTATGGGAATACACTAAACACAATTGGAATTACGTACTCTCAGTGTTGACCCACATACCCAGTCTGCGTATTTCACTAACACCACAGTTGCTCATGGTCCATTAATCACTAAAAATTAAGTGCTCGAGCTTTCGACAGGTAATTAGGAAAAGTCTTGAAAAACAAGCGGTTTCATGAATAGAAGGAAAGAAAAAGAGAGGCACAGAGAGGCATAAAGAGAGGGATAGAGAGAGGCATAGAAGAGAGGATAGAAAAGAGGAAGAGAAGTCAGACGAAAATGGAAAATTTTGGCTTCTTCTGCTTTTAAAAACAAATTTAATTTATTATTTTGTTTGGGGATCTCACAACTACTGGAAGGGCTCTGGTACCTTTTTCGTGTTTGACATGAAAACTTTGTGCTTTCCCTATATACTCTGGGTCCCCCCTCAACCAGTAGTGAGTGATTGCAGAAGGTATAGTCATTTTCAAACCCCTCGGCTAGTTGGATCATCTGGCTCAAGCTGTCTTTTATTACTGGAGATTCCCAAAAACGGAGTGAAAAAAAACTACAGTAAACTTGCTGTGGGAAGATGGAAACCGGCGAGCCCTTTGCTTTTAAATCGTCACCTTCGCTGGAATGCCCTTTTCCAAGTTAATGTCGACAACCAAGGAAGCCTTCAAGGAATATCCCTAACTCCAACAACGCATCCCTTTACCGGCATTATGTGACAAAACCAACAAATCAATAGCCTTGGTTGACTTTGTTATAGAGAGGCTGCTACTGGTTTGTAAAAGGGTTGGAAAGGAAAAAGGGCATCCCCCTTTCAGTAAAAAGGAAACCCGCAATGCAACCTGTATCAAAAGGGAAAGTCTAAAAGTCGACCAAATCTAAAGGGGGGGGGGTTGATCAAAAAAAAAAAACCCGGGATGGGAGAGAGGCCCCAAAACCCGGTTGTCCTGGTCAAGGACCCACAAGGTATTCGCCCGGTGAAATATTCCACCCCTTTTAAACGACAGATTGGACCATCTCTACTAGCAGACAGGGGAAAGCGACCTCTTTGCTAAACACTTTGTTGGCAAAATTCAACTCTTGACCACAGGGGGTTCTTTTGGGTAGAAAACCCCCGAACGTGTAAAAGTTGTCATGGTGACAAAAGGCAAATGAATGTACCTCTAAATCGCCCCGGACCAAAAAAAATGCTGTGGGCCCAGATAATTTGAGCCCAAGATTGGGGAAATGTGCAGACCCCTCAGCACCTCTAATTTATCTATTGCCTGCCGCGTGTCAAAGACCTTTTTCTGTGGAAAGAGGGAATGTCTCCCTTTTCACAAAAGAAGGCAGAGAGGAAATCAACGATACAGAACTATCACACTCCAGTCAATCATGTAAGATTCTTGAAAAAAATAATCTCACGCGACGACAGAGTTCTTCGATCATAACTCACTTCTTTGTGCCGTCAAACGGCTTTAAAAAGGTTACCTGCGCTGATCTGTTAAACCCTTTTTATTAAGTAGCCCAGACATTAGATAAATCCAATGCAGCTGTGTAGTAGCACTGGGCATTGCTCGGCTTTGACCGAACGACACTAGCGACTCGGGGAAATGCAAGCATGGAATTGCAGGGTCTACCATGGCCCTTAGTGAAACCCCCAAGGAAAAATTAAGGGGATTTCTTAATGGGACAGAGTCAGTAAGGGCTTCTTTTGCCCCGAGCCTCGAGTATGTTTGTATAGCATAAAGAATCATTGTCATATTTTCTACGGCGGTGATCCGGTTTTGGGGGCGGCTGAGCGCACCCTTCCCGGTTTGGCATGCGGCTGAGCGCACCCTTCCTTTAGGCCTTCCACTGAGCGGGGGTATCCGGTCTAGGGCCCTTCTTTGAGGCATCCCTTTTCCCCACCTGGTGTTACTTCCGGTTTTTACCTTGACCTCGCCCCGAGACAACTCCCCCTTGACCCCCAACCAATACCCCCCCCCCACGACCCCCCTTTTGCGCCCCCCCCTTTGCGACCCCCCGCGCGGGGCCCCGCGCCCCCCCCGCCCCGCCCGCCCGCGCGCCCGCCCCCGGCCCCGCCGCGCCCTTCGCCCCCCCCCCCCCCCGCCCCCCCCCGCGGGGCCCCCCCCGCGCCCCTTTGCCCCCCCGCCCGGCCCTTTGCTGCGCTTCTGCGCGTCGTCCGGATGCCCCCCCGTTTTGAATTTTTTTTTTGATTTTTTTCGAATTTTTTTGAATTTTTTTTCTTGTGCCTCCATTCCCTCGGATCAATTTTTAAAGGGTTCCCCTCCCACTTTCACCCCTCCCCCCCAAATTTTCAAAATCAAAGTCCTACTTTCCCCGGGTCCCCCTCCCTTTTCACCCCCCAACCCCCAAAAATTTTTGATAATCAAGTTTTTTGGTTTTTCCCACTAGGGTTTTCGAAAAATTTCCCCCTCTCCCTTTGGGTCAAGGTTTTTTGGATTCCCCCCCCATGGGTTTTTTGAAAAATTCTCCCCTCTCCTTGGATCAAAGGGTTTTTGGGTTGTCCCTCCTTCACCCCCACCCCCCCCAATCCCAAAAATTTTCAAAATTTCCAAGTTTTTTGGGTTCCCCCCATGGGTTTTCGAAATTCCCAACCTCGGGTCAAGTTTTTGGATTCCCCTATGGGGTTTTGAAATTCTCCAATTTCCCGGATCAAGTTTTTTTAATCCCCCTCTGGGGGGAAGCATGCTTTTTTCAGGCTAAACAAGTCAAAAGAACTAAGAAGGGGTTTCTCGGGGGTCGGGGCGTCCACATACAAGTGAATTTGTCGGCCCATTTGTTCTTAAAGTTAAAAGGGGGCAAGTAGTGAGTCACCACAGGTTGAAACATGTTGAGCCTTTTAGTTTATTAAAGTTAATAAGGGGACATGTAGTGCGTCCGCGGGACACAGTTGAAAATTGTCGACCCTTTTAGGGTTATTCAAGTTAAAAAGGGGGTATAGTACCTACATCATAGGGAAACTTTTCATCATCAAAAGAACATTTCAGGATAACACTAAACACAATATTTTTTTATTTTTTATTATACAGCCATTTTCATTTCTGGGAATACAAACAAAAACAATT
This sequence comes from Cherax quadricarinatus, assembly GCF_026875155.1. Lineage (NCBI taxonomy): Eukaryota > Metazoa > Arthropoda > Malacostraca > Decapoda > Parastacidae > Cherax > Cherax quadricarinatus. The sequence continues at coordinate 23,016 of NW_026510624.1, read as the reverse complement.
TCATTGAAAAAAGCTAAATTCATTGACCAAAAACAAGTAGAGTAATTTTTCTTCTCTTGTAGAATTTCTGTGCATTTTTTTTCAGGGTCGTCGTCTTTTCCCTTTTGTTATCAATAAAATTCGGGGGGGGGGAAAAAGACGGATAATTTAGGGGGAACCTCATCCGGGGAAATGGTGGATAATAAATGGGGGAAACCCCATCCAACATGAAGTAGGTTGGGAATTTGTCATAAAAAATTTTCCCTTCCCCCCATACGCTTTATTGCAATTCGCATTGGGAAAGAAAAAAAATTCTCGAAGAAAAAAGAATAAGGGGATTCTTTAAATGCATTAAAAAATTTTTGGTTAATCATTACCTTCTAAAATTTTATTGTAAAAAAGAATTTTTCAAATATTCACTTACCATTTTCCGCAGTCTTCTCTCCTCCTCGCAGACACTCCAAAAGGGTATGAATTGGTTCTCCTTGACCCTACTAATGACGTAGATCCAAACAGTGGCCCCAGCACAGTCATTTATACCGTTTTGGACCTTTTGCCCGCCCTTTTAAAGCCTCTACCCCGTATTAAATTCCAATATTTTACAAAAATTTATAATTTCCCCGTTGAATTTTACCAAATACACTTGAACTAGGGGATATGAAAAGCTCATATGCATTTTCAATATAAATGGTCATTTTTTTTATTTTTTTCTCCCCCCCCCAAACTTTAAACAAAATGGTTAATTTTTTGACGCATAATTTTTTTAACTTAACACAAAATATATAGCATATAAGACCACATCAATATTTTTCAGTTGAATCCTCTGATTAAAACCGACATGAAAATTTTCTTTTATATAATTTTCTCATATATTTTTTTAAAAGTTTTAAATCCCCCCCGAAACTATCTAAATATATAATATGGTTTTTTTTCACAATATAGTAATCCAAAAAGAGCCATATTTTTTATCTTATCGTTTCAATATATTAAAGATGAAAATTACCGGTTATTTTTTATCCTCTAATAAACTTCATTTTTATTATTTTTCGGCAAAACATCCCAAAACAGAAACTTCCCGTATGATGTTTCAAGGCAATATTTATTTCTTTAAATTCATGATCTATATGTGATGCACTATCACTGTTTTATTTTTTTTATATTTTAAAAACGCTTATTTCAAAACATGACAAAATTTTTTCATCTTTCGGTTTACCAAAATTTATACTATTCTCAAATTACATTTTTCGAAGATATAGCATTCTTAACCTGTTCACTTTCGGTCAACACCCAATATGTTCTGCCTTGGAGAAAACTCTTAATGTAATCAATGATCATCTCCCAAAACCCATTTATTTCAAGGTAGCGTAAATTAAAACCCACTCGCATGTGTAGGAAACTTACAGTCAATATTTAAAAATCATTCTGAATTAATTTTAACCCCCAAATGATTTAAATCTTTTTGTTGAAAATATAATGGATTTAAAAAATATCCTCCTCATAGCTTCATATCAAATATTATAAAAAAAATTTTTGGGTATGACTTTCCCCCGGAAAATTGCGTCAATGTTTTGTTACAAGCCAGAATTATGATTTAAATAATGTCTTCTTGAAAGATTTCCACCCCCGCGGGTTTTCCCCCATGCTTGAATTCAATGCAATTAACGCGTTGTATACGGAAAATTTATCGATCCTAAATTTTAAAGGGAAATTTAAAATTATATTTATATGTTTTTGCTTTTAAAGGGTCATAATTGCCCCTGCGGGGAATGCTTTCAACTCAATCGACATTTGACACTATCCGGATTATTGTGAAAACTATCCACCCGGGATCAAAGGGAAACAAGTATTTACTTCATTCGTTTTAAATTTTCCTTCGTCTTTCTTAAAATCATCTAAATCAGCGTTTAAAAGTCTACCTTTCTGTGCTTTATTAAGAAAGAATGCTATTCTTCCCAAAAGTATCTAAATTTTTAGGGGAAAATGCTTAAGCAGTTTAATATAACCCTTAAAAAATAAAAAAGGATTCGTTTTTTATAAGTTGTTTTATTGAGATACAAACACCAAAATTTGAAAATTGTTCACTTTAGAATTCACAAAAATGACCTTTTATCGCTCCCAATGCATCCCCCCCTCTTTTAATATTTATGTTTTATTTCCCGGCCCGACTCGTTAAATCTAAAAAAAAGACCTTTGAAATTTTTATTCTAAATTCGAGAAATTTATCAGATCCTTGATTTACTGGGTTTTCTTCCATGTGCGTCTAGCTGCATTGAGGATTCAATAATGGCATGTCCCGGAATTTGGGGAATCCATCTTTTGGAATGAGAATAAGTGGGGGGGGGGGCGTTTGGTCCCCCCGGTGTAACGTATGAGCACCAGCCCCACATCTAACAATATGACAGTTAACAATAAACTAAAATTAATTAAATATTCCACTTTTTTTTTATATTAAATTTCAATCGTTTCAAAAAAAATCTTTCATTCCTCCCGGGTAATAAAATTCTGTCGCACCTTCATGTTTTACACCTCTATTCTCGCAAATTTTTCAATGCAATACCCTTTTTAACATCGTTTCAAAACATTTTGTCCTATTGTTTACTCCCGGAGCCAAGGTATTCAATAAAAATGGATTGCTTTTCTGGCCTTCCCCCCGAGAAATGACAATAAACTCCCCCCCCTCCTCTCTTTTTTAATATAAACTAATCCTGTCCTTTCACCCCGAATATCAAAGGTTTTAGGAATGATTCCACTGAAGGAGGGGAAAAAACCTTTCTCTTGAGGGTTGTTCAATATTAACTCAATTTACATTTTGGTCTTAAATGTAGTACCATACAGTAGAACACTTACATTATATTAATTTCCTTTTTTTCGATCACGGCTTTTAAAACTCACTTGCAAATTTTCTTTTTATTTAAATGTTTGTACATTGTGGGGGCAAAAAATTTGACTTAATGTATTAAACAATTTTCTCCCAAAAAAGATACCAACTGATCGCCCAAAATATTGGGGGTCAATCAAATCACTATATTTAAAATAATTAAACCTGATTCAGGGTCGGTGGGGTTTACCGCCTTCACACCAACTCGTTAAAAATAAACTTTTTTATTGGTAAAGACTCAAAATTTCATTACCTTAAACCCAACTATCGTTCCTTCTTTATCAAAACCCAACCCCCCATAACCCTAGTAATATCAAAGGTAGTAAATTTTTTTTTTCAAGTTAAAAACCCCTCTTTTATTCCTGGATGATAGTGAAAACAATTGAGTTTTTGTGGGTGATAATACCCTTACTTTTTTAAAATGCTATTGAGATTTACAAATTTCTCTTTATTGCCCTAAAAACCTTGTCTATCACCCCCCAATAATTTTTCTCATATCAATTTTAGCATATATTTATTTAATGTAATTCTATTTTAATAAAATCTTCAAATTCTTTTTGGTTATTTAAGTGTCTTGGGATAAAATTATTTTTTCAGAAAACCATAATCAATTTTATCTAATATAATCGGGGTCTATAATTTATTAATGAAAGCTGAAGGTGTATTAGCGGAAAAAATCAAGACTGGAATACTACGATGTAGCAATTCTGTCCCCCCTTTAAAGTTTGTATAGCATTCCTTTTCATCCATGTTCTATATAGAAGATCCTTTTAGGGCCCTTGGGGGTTTGTGTGACCACGGGGTGGGGCCCTGTGTACTTCGTCCATGCCCTTTTTCTTTTGGGGCATAGACATCCAGGTAAACACGGGAAGGCTGGGCTCCTCTCCCATTACCCCATCTGACAATATATATCTTACCCTCCAAAAGTGTTCTACCTTTAACAGCGGTGGGCCGAAACCGACGATTACAGCGATTTCTGGAGATAAATTTTTTACGGCCTGCCGACATCTTGTGAGTAGGCCCGCCGAGCGGGTACGCTCGACCTACCCGTCAGCTACCTCAAGCCCTACTTCTCAAACTTCTCAGCCACTACATTATTCACTGGTCGTCCTTTGTTTAGTTTTTTTCGCTTTTTGCATCACTCCCGAGGGGTTCCCCGATTTTTGCAAAATAAGCCGTTCCTCAGTGGTGATCAAACAACTGGTCGAGTCCACCAGCCTATTCCACCCATTTTTTTGCCTCCCAATCCAGCTTTCCACCCTGCTGTGCCATCGGAGAATTCAAGCTTTCTGTGTGAAGGGGTTTAAAGATAAGCCAGCTAGCAACAAACCCGGTTTGTCTTCCCCCAGACTAAAGCAACCACGTGATATCTTCATCCTTGGATTCAAGCTCCAAGCCATTCGAGTGTTTTTTTCACCCCTGTGGTGTTTGGATTTCGGGGGTGTATTTTAACCCACCCATTTAATACTTCGCCCAGGTGGTTGTCTTCAGTGAGGCTTACGCCGTTCATCCCAAGGGCCCACAAACCATGTCTCACCACGCGGTCTCGGCCTTACCCCCTTATGAAACGTTCAGCCATCTCGACGCTCTTATAACACACACGAGTAAAAGCATACTCCCCAGAGTTTATATACTCCCCTAATATGCTATCCCTGTTTCCTCTCTCCTACACCGCCTCCTTTATTAATAATTGTTTTCTCACTTTTTGTATTCCTCACAAATCAAAATGTATACCTGTTAATTTATAAATGCTTTATTTCTGTAAGAATCAAATCGATTCTTCTCACTGATTTCACATTGTTTTGAAAAAATTTAATATTTCAATAATTTTACGCCCGTAAGGGGGGTAAGAAGGTCACCATCTATCCCAACTCCCCAAAAAGGTTTTTCTTTGCAAAAATCCCAACATTGATTTCACATATTCTAATTTCCCGCACTACTCTTATTGCTGAATCTTGACAAATCGGGGGTTTTTCTGAGGTTTTCACCGAGGGGGGTGCAGGGGGGTTGACTTCCCCGAGGGGACGAGCTTAATCTTCGTTTAACCCGGCTTCAAGCCCCCACCTCCTCCCCAAAATTCTCATCACCTCCCGATTTTACTATTTCGAGGGTTTCTTTTCAAAACGAATTTGGGGTACAAGAAAAATTTCTTTGTTTATTAAACAACTTGAAAAATATCTACTGTGGGGGAATATAAACTAAAAGATTTCCCCCTCTGAACTCAGCAAATTTTTTTTTTTACGATAAAAATAATTTTCTTACAACTGGGATTTAATTCGTTTTGTACTTTTTAAATTTTTTTGGGTCTAATGGTATTTTATTTTTGATAAAATTTTTTGAAAATTTCACTGATAAAACATGTGTGTGTTTTCTTAAACTTTTTTTAATAACTCTTCCGTTGTTTGCGTGGGAGACATTAATAGTGTAATTAATTCTTTAAATTTTTCTAATTAAATTTTTCATTGTACCTTCAAAAAAAATACCCTTCTTTACCCCACGAAAAAAAAGTGGAATAATAACCTTTATAAGTTTCTAAAAATGAAATTTCCCCCAAATTTTTTTTCGTTTCAATCCCCTTGTCGATAATATATTCGGGAGGTGGATGGCGGGGTCAATTCTTCCGGAAAATGATCCTTTTAAATATTTTAAACCTTTTCAAATCTTCCAAATGTATGTTGCATAGGTTAGAATTTTAAATTTTCTATATATTTTAAATATTTTTCTGTATTTTTTGTGTGAAACCCTCTTTTAACGGGGAGATTGTGCTCAAGTCCTCTGTTGTGTCTCCAACAGCCAATTTCTTATGATTCGTTTCTTTTTGGGACTTCCTTTTTATAATTTATGCGAAAGTTTCCTTACTCATTCAATGACGTAATACCAGGGATTTCAAGGGGGTTTTTCCCCCAAATCCCCCCGAGTGGGGGTTGAATTTTCGCATTCCCAAATCTTTTAACCTTTTTGAATAATTAAATGTTTTGGCATTTGTCTAAAACTTGTAAAATTTACGTTTAACGTTTGCAAGCCTCTCTCTGCAATGGAAACTTTTTTTTCATTCGAAAATACATGATATAAATTATATTTTTCTTTGAGAAATTCTGTATCTTTGGGGGATTTAGAAATTCCCCCCCCCCCTTTTATCTGAAAAATTAAACTGATAATTTTTCGCCTTTTTATTTTGCAAAAGTTTTGTAATGGGATGTAAAGTCTCGGTCCGTCTTTCTTTTTATGAGTACTGCTTGTAATATCTTGAAAAAAAAAGAAAAACACGAGAATTTTTTTATCCATCATTATATCTGGATAATTTAGACATATCACCCAAATCACAGGTTAATACACTCGGGTTTGGGTGCAATTATTTTTCCCACGAGAAAATTCTTAGTTTAAGAAAATGTAAAGTATTTACTTTCTGAATTAAAAATTTCTGACCTCTTTCAAGGTTATGGGCGGATCAATGTTTTTTAAGCTTATATAAACATTTTCACCAGAGAATGATCCCCCAGAACCAGGGTTTTATAAAATTTTCAATTAATTTTTCTCGCTCCATTGGGTAACAATTTCGTAGGAATCCCGCCGTAACACATTTGGTTGCAATGAATGCTTCTGGTGTATTTAATGTAAGGTCTTGAAAAAATAACCAAAGGGGGGACGATTTAGGGACATTTTATTTTTAAAAAATTCTTTTTTTTTTACCAAAAATTTCGCCCCAAATCTCTATTGTCCAAGATCCCTATTTTTAAATAAAGCAAAAATGCGTGGGGTTTAAAACCATGGTCGATATAGCCCCCGGAAAAAATATTTTTAGTAATCGAAAAATGCTTTATTTTTATTCTACCTTTTAAAACATTTGAGAATAATTTCACTGTTACCCCCTTTTAAAATAATCATCAACAAAATTTTTGTATTTTCATGGGGGATGCAATGCATTCTGCGGGCATAAATTTTACTTAATGTTAATTTAAAGGGTTCTTGAATCTTTCTAAGGGGTTGATGTCACCCCTCAATTATAAGTTTGAAATTTTCATGGTATAATTTAATAAATTTTTTATGTGAAAAAAGATTTGCCCCTATTCGAATACCCGGGAATGATAATCCTTGATGGAAAACGAAATATATCAACGTCACGATTGTATGTTTTCAAGTTATTGTATTGCGAAGGATTATGTTTACCCTGAGAGGTGACTTGTACCTGTAAATGTTAATGGTTTTTTTAAAATATATAACCTAATTAATGAGGAGCAACCTCCTGTTGGGGGGGCGGACTACCTCACCAAAAATTTGTTACTTATGGTACCCGACACGGATGTTTTTGGTTAGGGAACGTAAGGCCGTTGATTTTTGATTTGGGGGTGAACAACATTTCTGGCGTCTGCTGACCTGTGTTGACCAGGGGTTTTGTAAGGAGAACGTAAGACATGTATTTTCTACCTTAGAGTGAACACATTTATGGCATCTGTTGACCCGTGTTGACGCAGGTTTCATAAGGGGAAATTTTTCGTCGGAGAGGGGGGGGTACAAAAAATCATGACGCAATAATTTGGGGGGACCCCTAAGGCAAGGAGTCTCTCGAGCGAGGATTGTGTTTCCCTCCGTCAAGCATGGCTGACCCACTTCCCCCTGTGAACCACACATCATGGAGAAAAGGGAAGTAAGGTATCATTTGAATCTAATGACCTTGGCTTATGGCACCCCGATATTCCACCATCAAACGTAGCAAAGTGATTCCCTGTTGTTTCCGGAAAAAAGTATTGAATGCATTGGTTGTTAATAAATAAATAAAAGAAAATATTGTTTTAGGTTTTCCTGTTTTTTAACCCGCTCGACAAATTTAGCCTGTGTGTGGGTCATCACGGCGCACTGAATAGGGAAGTCGACAAATTCAGCCTGTGTGGTGTGGACCACTGAGCACGATAAACACGGTGGGGAGTCACCTTGGTTAGTCCTGTGTAAGAAAAGTACCATGCCCCAAGGGGGGGTTCATTGAATGCTTACCCCCAGAGGGGAAAACCAAAAAAACATTGAATCCGAGGAATGGGTTTTGTATTATTGATACGAGAAAAAACTGATCCAAGGAGATGGGGGAGAAATATTTGGGGGTAGAAGTGGGTGGTGGGAGGGTGTTAAATCCGAGGAGATCATAAAAATTTTCGAAACCCCATAGGGGGAAATTAAAAAAAAATCGAAAAAATTTGGGAGGGGTTGAAAGTGGAAGGGGAACCTCAAAAATTGATCCGAGGAAGTGGAGTCTTTGTATTATTGATATCGAGAAAAACTTGATCCGAGAGAGGGAAAGACCACAAAAAAATTTGAAATTCAAAAAAAAAATCGAAAAAAATCGGAAAAAAATGGGGGAGCGGGGGCGATCCGGACGACGCTGCAGAAGGCGGGGGCGGGCGCGAGGGCGGGGGCGGTCGCGCGGGGCGCGGCGGGGAAGGAGACCGTACCGTGGGAGACCGCTCTGTAAAGGCCTTTCGGGAGGAGACCGCTCAGGAATACTGCGCTCAGCCGCAGAGACCGCCCCTGTAGAAAATTATGACTACTTATATACACAAGCAAACATACACAAGTACATACCCATGCACAAGTAAGTATACACACTTATGGATAACACCCCGAATATATACTCACACGAACACATAGGAACATGAATATTTCACATGCATAAAATATAACATTTTTTGCAAGTATATATAATAACACCCCCAATAAAATACAAAAACTTGTTTTAATATCATATATGCACAAAAATATACATGCAAGAGTGCAAAAGAATACATACATATACACAGACATACAACAATACATACTCCCAGGTACACAAATTTTTAATTCGTCGCTTTAGAGATTTAATTACCACTCTTAACTTTTCTTGTACATACGAAGAAGAGAAGTCAGGTAAAATGTATGGAATAAGGGGGAAGCTTTCCGGATTCCGCAGCAACCGGTTAACTTATAGTTCAGAATTTATCACCCTCTACACTGTTTCCTTTTGCATGTGCTAAAGAAGAGGGAGGGTGGGTAAAATGTATGGAATATGGCGACTATTTTGGGGGGATTTCGCATCAACTGAAAAAATATCTAATTAGGTGTCCCGAAGATGTATCTTTTAAGGGGTTGATTGATTTTTTTCTTCCTCCTCCTTTTCGATTTTATTTTGATCATATCTGGCAGGGGTTTGTATAACCCTTACAGGCTTAACGCTTATTTATGATAATAATAATAATCATTTCATCATAACTGTGAGCGCCTAATCCAATCGGGTTAAAATTTTTTCAATATTTATGTTCGATAACGAGGATCAATTTCTTATCATGTTGATGCATAAGGTTTTCCAGTACCAAAATCCATCATCTTGGCTTCCCATGTATCGGGACCCCCATGTGGCTCCAGGTTTTCCCAGTCATTCTCCCTGTGGTTGAAATCGCTCATAACCAGTAACTTTGGTCTGCTCGAGTGAGTTCTTCTGACCACCTCAGCCAGTGTGCTCACCATCGCTCTGTTGTTCTCTTCATATTCCTCTCTTGTCCTCCTGCAGTTCTGTGATGGATTACATATCACTGTAATGACTACCTTATGTTCCCCACACTGAGTTGTACCTACTATTTAATCTGTGTGTATGTTTCTATGTGTATGTATGATTGTGTGTGTGTGTGTGTATGTGTGTATGTGTGTGTGTGTGTGTGTGTGCGTGCGCGTACTGCAGGGGTCGAGTCACAGCTCCTGGCCCGGTCTTTTCACTGATTGCTACTAGGTCCTCTCTCCCCTGCTACATGAACTTTATCAAACCTCGTCTTAAAACCATGTATGGGTGAATATTTGCAATGCAGCCTGTAGCAGCCTGCAGCAGCCTGTAGCAGCCTGCAGCAGCCTGTAGCAGCCTGTAGGTTGTCCAACTCGATGTGATGTACCGGCGTATATCAACTCCCTTTTCTTGTCGATATAAAGCATAACCTATACACTGTATTTCTTTCACTGGTCATACATTTATTTCACTTTATTATCTTTCTTGAGTGCACATTTGGCAACGTCGCCTGACACACTAGGCCTCCCACTCTGAATGCCCCACCAGGTATCACTTTCTAGTTCACTTATGAGCATTAAAATGGAAAATACCGACAGGTTGTTAGGTAAGACACATATGCAACAGTTAGGTAGGCTTCTTCAGTCGAGCACAGAAAAGTTGATAGAAGCAGAAGAGACTTGAAGACGATGTAATCAGTCTCAATCATCTTACACAACTCCTCCAGCCCTATCCTCATCCCGGCCACACCTTCCTTCTCCTACAAGAACGCTGACTGGGATGCCTTCAAACAACACACAGATAATACTAACCTCACCTATGACTACAACAACAACAAACCCATCTCTGACATTGACACTCAACTTGATCTATTCAAGACAAGCAGCCAACACCGCAATACCAAAGAAAACACACCACACGTTATTCCTTCAAAACCTCAATCAGAACAAGAAGAGTAATTATCTGTTACCACAACCACTTCCTCTACAACACACATAGATTTAATCAAGTCCGATTGGAGCTCACTTACCTTAGAAACAACATTCTACACAGCCTTGACTAAGACCACAACAATCACTGGTCACAACTCATACAACAAGCAGACAAACAGCGTATTAAAAACATCAAAGCCTTCTGGAACTTTATCAAAAAAAATCAGAGACACAATTCCCAACAAATTCAAACACATCACCCACAACGACACACACATGTCAGACCAGCAGGCTGCTACTAACATCTTCAAACATATATATATATATATATATATATAATATATATATATATATATATATATATTTTATAAAATATATATATACAATATTATTTTTTATTTTTTTATCACACTGGGCCCATTCCCACCAAGGCAGGGGGGCCCGAGAAAAAAAAACTTTCACCATCATTCACTCCATCACTGTCTTGCCAGAAGGGTGCTTTACACTACAGTTTTTAAACTGCAACATTAACACCCCTCCTTCAGAGTGCAGGGACTGTACTTCCCATCTCCAGGACTCAAGTCCGGCCTGCCGGTTTCCCTGAACCCCTTCATACTTTGCTCACACTCCAACAGCACGTCCCAAATATTAAAAAAACCCTTCGTCTCCATTCACTCCTATCAAACACGCCACGCACGCCTGCTGGAAGTCCAAGCCCCTCGCACACAAAACCTCCTTTACCCCCTCCCCCCAACTTCCTAGGCCAACCCCTACCCCGCCTTCCTTCCACACAGACTGATACACTCTTGAAGTCATTCTGTTTCGCTCCATTCTCTCTACATGTCCGAACCACCTCAACAACCCTTCCTCACCCCTCTGGACAACGTTTTGGTAATCCCGCACCTTTCCCCCTAACTCCCAAACTACGAATTCTCTGCATTATATTCACACCACACATTGCCCTCCAGACATGAAGCTCCACTGCCTCCCCCTTTTCCTCGCTGCAACAATTCATCACCCATGCTTCACACCCATATAAGAGTGTTGGTAAAACTTATACTCTCATACATTCCCCTCTTTGCCTCCAAGGACAAAGTTCTTTGTCTCCCCAGACTCCTAAGTGCACCACCACCCTTTTTTCCCCTCATCAATTCTATGATTCAAACCCCATCCTTCATAGACCCATCCGCTGACACGTCCACTCCCAAAATCTAAAACATTACCTCCTCCATACTCTCTCCCTCCAATCTGATATCCAATCTTTTATCACCTAATTTTTTTTGTTACCTCATAACCTTACTCTTTCCTGTATTCACTTTTAATTTCTTCTTTTGCACACCCTACCAAATTCATTTCCCCCAATCTCTGCAACTTCTCTTCAGAATCTCCCAGAGCACAGTGTCATCAGCAAAGAGCAACTGTGACAACTCCCACTTATGTGTGATTCATTATCTTTTAACTCCACGCCTCTTGTCAAAACCCTCGCATTTACTTCTTTACAACCCCATCTATAAATAATTAAAAAAACCACGGTGACATCACCATCCTTGTCTAAGGCCTATTTTTACTGGGAAATAATTTCCCCTCTTTCCTATGTACTCTAACTTGAGCCTCACTATCCTCATAAAAACTCTTCACTGCTTTCAGTAACCTACCTCCTAAAACCATACCCCTGCAACATCTGCCACATTGCCCCCTATCCACCCTGTCATACGCCTTTTCCAAATCCATAAATGCCACAAGGACCTCTTTAGCCTTATCTAAATACGTTCACTTATATTTTTTCACTGTAAACACCTGGTCCACACACCCCCTACCTTTCCTAAAGCCTCGTTCATCTGCTATCCTATTCCCGTCTTATTTTTAAAATTCTTTCAATAAATAACTCTACCATACACTTTACCAGGTATACTCAACAAAACTTATCCCCCTAATTTTGCACTCTCTTTTGTCCCCTTTGCCTTAACAAAGGAACTATGCATGCTCTGCCAATCCCTTGGTACCTTAGCCTCTTCCATACATAATTAAATAAATTTCACCAACCACTCCAAAACTATATCCCCACCTGCTTTTAACATTTCTATCTTTTTCCCATCAATCCGGCTGCCTTACCCCCTTTCATTTTTCCTACTGCCTCACACACTTCCTCCACACTCACAACTGGCTCTTCCTCACTCCTACAAGATGTTATTCCTCCTTGCCCTATACACTAAATCACAGCTTCCCTATCTTTATCAACATTTAACAATTCCCCAAATATTCCCTCCATCTTCCAATACCTCTAACTCTCCATTTAATAACTCTCCTCTCCTATTTTTAACTGACAAATCCATTTGTTCTCTAGGCTTCCTTAACTTGTTAATCTCACTCCAAAACTTTTTCTTATTTTCAGCAAAATTTGTTGATAACATCTCACCCACTCTCTCATTTGCTCTTTTTTTTACCTTGCTTCACCACTCTCTTAACCTCTCTCTTTTCTCCATATACTCTTCCCTCCTTGCATCACTTCTACTTTGTAAATTTCTCATATGCAACTTTTTCTCCCTTACTACTCTCTTTAACATAAATCACTCCACCAATCGCTCCTCTTCCCTCCACACCCATTTTCCTGTAACCACAAACTTCTGCTGAACACTCTAACACTACATTTTTAAACCTACCCCATACCTTTTCGACCCCATTGCCTATGCTCTCATTAGCCCATCTATCCTCCAATAGCTGTTTATATCTTTCCCTAACTTCCTCCTCTTTTAGTTTAAAAACCCTTCACCTCTCTATTCAGTGTTCTAATTCTCCTTGTATCCCATCAACCTTTTTTTCTCATGTAGTACAACTAGAAGTATTAAATATTTTGGGGCCCCTCTATAAACTTTGCACATCTGAAGTCTTCTAAAACAGTCTTTTATCTACCAATACATAATCCAACAAACTACTGTCATTTCGCCCTACATCATATCTTGTATACTTATTTATCCTCTTTTTCTTAAAATATTATTACCTAAACTAAACCCCTTTCTATACAAAGTTCAATCAAAGGGCCCCATTACATTTACACCCGGGACCCCAAACTTACCTACCACACCCTCTCTAGAAGTTTCTCCTACTTTAGCATTCAGTCCCTTACCACAATTACTCTCTCACTTGGTTCAAAGGCTCCTATACATTCACTTAACATCTCCCAAAATCTCTCTCTCTCCTCTGCATTCCTCCTCTTCTCCAGGTGCATACATGCTTATTATGACCCACTTCTCGGGATCCATCCTTTACTTTAATCCACATAATTCTTGCATTTACACATTCATGTTCTCTTTTCTCCTTCCATAACTGATCGTTCAGCATTACTGCTACCCCTTTCCTTTGCTCTAACTCTCTCAGATACTCCAGATTAATCCCATTTATTTCCCCCCACCGAAACTCCCCTACCCCCTTCAGCTTTGTTTCGCTTTGGGCCAGGGCATCCAACTTCTTTTCATTCATAACATCACAAATCATCTGTTTCTTGTCATCTGCACTACATCCACGCACATTCAAGCATCCCAGTTTTATAAAATTTTTCTTCTTCTCTTTTTTAGTAAATGTCTATAGGAGAAGGGGTTACTAGCCCATTGCTCCCGGCATTTTAGTCGCCTCATACGACACGCATGGCTTACGGAGGAAAGATTCTTTTCCACTTCCCCCTGGACAATAGAAGAAATAAAGAAAACAAGAGCTATGTAGAAAAAGGAGAAAAACCTAGATGTATGTATATATATATGCATGTGCATGTCTGTGAAGTGTAACCAAAGTGTTTATGAGACAGAAAATAACACCAGCAATCCTACCATCATGCAAAACAGTTACAGGTTTCTGTTTCACAGTCATCTGGCAGGACGGTAGTACTTCCTTGGGTGGTTTTCTGTCTACCAACCTACTACCTATACTACCTACTACATTATATATATAATAAATATATATATATATATATTATATATATATTTTTAATATATAAAATATTATATAAAATATAATATACATTCAACAAGTCGGCCGTCTCCCACCGAGGCAGGGTGACCCAAAAAGAAAGAAAATCCCAAAAAAAGAAAATACTTTCATCATTCAACACTTTCACCTCATTCATACATAATCACTGTTTTTGCAGAGGCGCCCAAAATACAACAGTTTAGAAGCATGTACGTATAAAAAATACACAATATATACCTCCAAACTGCTAATATTTCCAACCCCCGCCTTTAGAGTACTTTCCCCTTTCCCCGGGCTCAAGTCCGGCTATAAAAAAAATAACCGGTTTCCTTGATTCCTTCACTAAATTACCCTGCCACACTCCAACAGCTCGTCAGCCAAATTCCATTCGTCTCCATTCACTCCTATCTAACACTCTGCGGCCGCTTGTTGGAAGTCCAAGCCCCTCGCCCACAAAACCTCCTTTACCCCCTCCCCCCAACCATTTCGAGAAAGAAACCCCCAAACCCCCCTTCCTTCCCCTACAGATTTATACACTCTCCATGTCATTCTACTTTGATGCATTCTCTCTAAATGACCAAACCACCTCAATGACCCCTCTTCAGCCCTCTGACTAATACTTTTATTAACTCCACACCTTCTCCTAATTTCCACACTACGAACTTTCTGCATAATATTTACACCACACATTGCCATTAGACAGGACATCTCCACTGCCTTCAACCGCCTCCTCGCTGCAGCATTTACAACTCAAGCTTCACACCCATATAAGAGTGTTGGTACTACTATACTTTCATACATTCCCTTCTTTGCCTCCATAGATAACGTTTTTTGTCTCCACATATACCTCAATGCACCACTCACCTTTTTTCCTTCGTCAGTTCTGTAACCTCATCCTTCATAAATCCATCCGCCGACACGTCAATTCCCAAATATCTGAAAACATTCACTTCTTCCATACTCCTCCCCAATTTGATATCCAGTTTTTCTTTATCTAAATCATTTCATACCCTCATCACCTTACTCTTTTCTATGTTCACTTTCAACTTTCTACCTTTACACACACACTCCCAAACTCGCCCATTAACCTTTGCAACTTTTCTTTAGAATCTCCCATAAGCACAGCATTGTAAGCAAAAAGTAACTGTGTCAATTCCCATTTTGTATTTGATTCCCCATAATTTAATCCCAAGAACGAGTGGTATTGATCAGTAACAACACAGCAATTAGTAAAGGAGTCGAATCTATTCTGTTTTGGCCCACCTCATGGTGGGCCAAACCAGACCTCGCTCTAGTCTACGGGACCACACAATTCTCAAGAATGACGCACCCAGCCATGCTAGGTGCTGTACTTGTTTTCCGAAAACATACTTTGGTGTGAATGCCTCTGAGCTAATTTCATTCTATTCCCTGTTTGGTGTACGAGCAGTATTTTATATTATTGTAGCCACGAACGAGTGGTATTTATCAATAACCACATTTCATATTATCGTGGGTACAAAAATATAAGAAACTGTCTTTGGGGCCCTAGTACAAAAAAACGGGGGAGTAGAAAAAATTAGCTCAGAGGCATCCCCCATCACCGAAATTTTCCCGGATGACGGGGGTACAAAAACCTACTCGGCTGGGTGCGTAACTCTTGAGAATTGTGCGGCCCGTTGGACTGGGAGAAACCTGGGGTTTTCGCTCACATAGGCGGGCCAAAGCAGCATGGGGTTGGGAACCCCTTGGCAAATTCGCTTGTTTTATAATAAAAATGAAAACCCCCTTTTCCCACCGAGGCGGATGATCCAAAAAAAGAAAAACACTTTTAAACATCACTCACCCCACCCTGTTTTGGGCCCAAAGGGACTTTGCCTTTACTAGAGGTCGAAAACAAAAAGTATATCCCCCCCCCTTTCCTTCAGAATGCAGGTACTGTTCTTCCCCTTTTTCCAGGTTTTTAAGTTCGGCAAACCCCGTTTTCCCCCTGAATAGCTTCATAAATGTTCCTTTGCCCCATTCCAACAGAAGGGTCAAGTTAGAAAAAAAGTATTTTCCTCCACTCTCTTTTTATCTAATACGCTCACGCACGCTTCCGGGAATTCAAAGCCCTCGCTAAAAACCCTCTTTTCCCCCCCCTCCTCCAACCTCTTTTAAAGAGAACTCCTACCCCGCCTTCCTTCCACCCCTTTGGCATTTTCCCCTCTATCATTTAATTTGGAAAAAAGATTTTGTTTTAGCGGTTCACACTGCCCCCTCGGGGCCCCCTTCTTTCAAAAATCACAAATGGAAATAATTTTTTTTCCCCTTGTTTTCGCTGTTTTTTGCTCAAAAATCTTTACCTTTTTCCCCTATCGGGGTTTTATTGTGTCCATATTTCCCTTGATGTTTTTTTTTATTTTTCAATCTCTGGTTATACCCTTGTTTTTTCCCCAAAACACAGTTTTAAATTTTTTTTTTATCAGCTTCTGGCAGATTTTTTTTCATTTTATCTTTCCTTCCTTATTTTTTAAGTCTTTTTAGGGTGGGCTTTATACTGTTATTTTCAGTGACTTTTAACAAATTGGTTCAGATATAGATCCCGATGCTATGTCTTTTTTTTATTATCCCCCAAAATCTTTTTTTTTTCACATTTGTTCTCGTTTTGGTTGGGGTTGGCTTCCCCTTTTTTTCCCCCACGTTTTTTTACTTATTTTACTTTTCCTATGCTGTTACATTCCAAAACCATCCTAACATTTTCCCTAGCAGATGTATAGAGATATTGGGGATTTTTGAAAGTGAGTTTCAGGGGACATTTTTTCACTCCGGGTCCTTCACATTAGCTGTCTGCTTTGTGGGGGTGGTTTAGAGTTTGTTTTATGCGTCTCTGCACTTCAAGTGAACTAAATGCAAGTTTTTTTCCTTGCTGTTATTTTCTGCCCCCGGGGTATGTTTTTCCCTTTTTTAAAAACCTTTAGCAATTGATCCCAACAACGGGTTTTTAAAAAAAGACACACAGCAAACAAGAGGAATACGTATTAAAGAATATTTGGGTTGGGGGGGCCCTTGTTACCGGGGATCTTGAAAAATGATAAAGGGAAACCCTGGGTTGGGGGGGGACCATGCCACCGGGGATCTTAAAGAAATGATAAAGGGGAAACCGGGGGTGGGGGGGACCATGATCACCGGGTTTTCCCAAAAGGGATCAAGGAACCGGGGTCGAAATTTTGTTTAAAATGTCCGGGTATTTGTTCACTTTGTCTTTTTAATCCAACTTTAAAATTTCCCTTCCCCTGCATTTTTTCTATTTACACTCCCGTTCTCTTCATGTCGTTTTTTTTCCTTCCATTCTTTTAACATTTAAATTCGGAATCCCAACAATCTGTGTAATCTCCTTTTTTTTAACGCTGACCTCCCTTCCTTCCCTTCCAAAAAATTTCCGCCCTTTTTTACTTCCATAAAATATTCAAAAACTATTGTGTATCACTGGCATCGAGGGGCCTCTTTTACTGCTTTTCCCTAAACGAGATTCGTTTTATTCGTTTGGGGTGTGTGTGTTGTGTGGTTGGGGTGTTTTGTGTGGGTGTTTGTGTGTACGAAAACCCAATAGCTAAAATACACAGTTTAACATTTCCCTGGATTTCTGGGCACTGGTATGGATGTTTCCCCCTGGTTCATCCCCCCGCAAACCATAAACAAGTTAATATTTTTAATTTTTTTTTTTTATTTCATAAAAATAATTTTTGGGGACAAGAACTGTCCTTAGATTCTTGTGGTTTAATTTTTTAAAAATTTTTAAAAAAAAAATTTCCGTTTTTATGTGGTAGTTGGTGGGCTGCTGTTAACATTTCCCAGTCTAGTTTTAGTGACTTTTTGGAAACTTTTTTTGAAAAACACACTGTCATTTTTGGTAGGGAAAAAAGGCCATGTAAATTTGTTGTTTCCCCAGTTTCATAACCGACAAACAAATTTAAAAAAAATTTTTAAAAATTTTGATTATTTTTAGTTTTTTCACTGACATTAACCCTGACTTTTTTTATTCTGAAAGGGAAAAGAACCTTTTTAAACCCTCCAACTCAGGGCTACAACCGTTTGTAAAAAACTTCAACTCGGGGGTTCAACCGTTTAAACACTTTTAAACCCAAAGGTACAACCGTTGTAAAAACTTTAATCGAGGGCTACAACCGTTGTAAACACTTAAACTCGAGGGTACAGGCGGGGAACCTTTTGGGCATTTTTTCCCCTCCGCAAATTTTTAAAAAGTCAGAAAGGGCTCCATTTCTAAAGTTTTTTACAGCACGGTTGTTAAAGCTGTCTGTGGAACTTTTGACCCCCCAGCTGGGGATCTTGTTCCCCGGGGTGACCTTTAAAATCCCAAACCCCCCTGGCAGCAACATATTTTTCACACACATTTTAAAATTTTTTGTAAAATTAGGTTAGGCTAAATTTGATTTGATTATTATAAAATTTTCACTTTAAGCATTACAAATAAAAAAAAAAAAAAAAAATGCCCAAAAAATTTAAAAATATATATTTAAAAAAGGGAATGGGGGCGTTTTGGAGCACTAACAAAATAATTGGGGCCCCCCGTGCACACAGTCACATAAAAAATTTTGGGAAAAACAGTAAAAGCTACCATTTTTTTTAAATTTTTTTCAAAAATTTGTTTGAATGACTCTAGTTATTTTTTGAAACGAGACCAAGAAAATTTTTTCACTTTAAATAATTATTAAATGTAAAAAATTCGATTTTGTTTTGAATTTCCCAAAAGTTTTCTTTCCAATGTTCTTTGGGACCCAAAAAAGGAAAATTTTAAAACTCTCATTACCCTTTTTTAATTTTTATTAGTGCGTCACCCAAAACAATTCAAACTATCGCACTCGGGACTACTGGGAGTGTTGTTGCCCCTACGGAGAGTTTTGTTTTTCCCCTACTGGAGAGTGTTGTTGCACTACTGGGGAGTTTTTTTTTGGGACTACTGGAGAGTTTTTCTAAAAAAATGTTCAAAAAGCTCCAAATCGTCGAAATATGCAAATAAAACATCATTTTAAACCCTTCTTTTCGAATTTTTTTAATGCTTCCAAAGGGAAATTTTTATACTTCAGGATTTCTATATTCATAATTTATTAAAAAAAAAACCCAAAACCCTTGGAAAAAAAAAGAAAAAAAATGGCAAAATGGTTTAAAATGCTTATTTTCGACGATTTTCGGCATTTAAGGAAACCCCTTTTCAGAAAAAAACCCGATTTTTTTTCCCAAAATTCATGGATTTTCAAACTTTATTAAACAGAAAAAAAATGATGGAATTGGGAAATTTTTTTCCCGAAGTAACTTAAATATGACATTTTAGTGTAGTATTGTGTCAATATATATTTCAAGTGTGAAAATCCATGTATTTTAGCTAAAAAGAAAGGTTTGTGTGAAAAGTGCTCTAAGTGCTCCAAATCGTCGAAATATGCAGTAAAACATCATTTTACCATATTTTTCGATTTTTTCAATGCTTTTGCTATTTTTAAAAATACCTGAAGCATTGAAAAAATCGAAAAATATGGTAAAATGATGTTTTACTGCATATTTCGACGATTTCGAGCATTTAGAGCACTTCTAGCAATTCTGATAAAAAAGTTTGAAAATCCATGAATTTTAGCTAAAATATCAGGTTTGTCTGAGAAGTGTTCTAAATGCTAAAAATCGTCGAAATATGCAGTAAAACATCATTTTACCATATTTTTCGATTTTTTCAATGCTTCAGCTATTTCATATATTTCAAGCATTTCATATATTTCATATATTTTTTAAAAATACCAAAAGCATTGAAAAAATCGAAAAATATGGTAAAATGATGTTTTACTGCATATTTCGACGATTTTTAGCATTTAGAACACTTTTCTGACAAACCTGATATTTTAGCTAAAATTCATGGATTTTCAAACTTTTTTATCAGAATTGCAAGAAGTGCTCTAAATGCTCGAAATCGGCGAAATATGCAGTAAAACATCATTTTACCATATTTTTCGATTTTTTCAATGCTTTTGGTATTTTTAAAAAATATATGAAATATATGAAATGCTTGAAATATATGAAATAGCTGAAGCCTTGAAAAAATCGAAAAATATGGTAAAATGAAGTTTTACTGCATATTTCGACGATTTGGAGCATTTAGAACACTTTTCAGACAAACCTCATTTTTTAGCTAAAATTCATGGATTTTCAAACGTTTTTATCAGAATTACTGATGGAATTGAATTTTATGCTGAAAGTAACTTAAATATGACATTTAAGTGTAGTATTGTGTCAATATATATTTCAAGTGTGAAAATCCATGTATTTTAGCTAAAAAGAAAGGTTTGTGTGAAAAGTGCTCTAAGTGCTGAAAATCATCTAAATATGCAGTAAGACATCATTTTACCATATTTTTCGATTTTTTCAATGCTTTTGCTATTTTTAAAAATACCTGAAGCATTTAAAAAATCGAAAAATATGGTAAAATGATGTTTTACTGCATATTTCGACGATTTCGAGCATTTAGAGCACTTCTAGCAATTCTGATAAAAAAGTTTGAAAATCCATGAATTTTAGCTAAAATATCAGGTTTGTCTGAAAGTTGTTCTAAATGCTAAAAATCGTCGAAATATGCAGTAAAACATCATTTTACCACATTTTTCGATATTTTGAATGCTTCAAGGTATTTCATATATTTCAGGCATTTCATATATTTCATATATTTTTTTAAAAATACCAAAAGCATTGAAAAAATCGAAAAATATGGCAAAATGATGTTTTACTGCATATTTCCACGATTTAGAGCATTTAGAACACTTCTCAGACAATCCTGATTTTTTAGCAAATATTAATGGATTTTCTAACTTTTTTTATCAGAATTACTGATGGAATTGAATTTTATGCTAAAAGTAACTTAAATATGACATTTTAGTGTAGTATTGAGTCAATATATATTTCAAGTGAAAATCCATGTATTTTAGCTAAAAAGAAAGGTTTGTGTGAAAAGTGCTCAAAATGCTCCAAATCGTCGAAATATGCAGTAAAACATCATTTTACCATATTTTTCGATTTTTTCAATGCTTTTGCTATTTTTAAAAATACCTGAAGCATTGAAAAAAATAAAAAAATATGGTAAAATGATGTTTTACTGCATTTTTCGACGATATGGAGCATCTAATTAGAGCACTTTTAGCAATTCTGATAAAACAGTTTGAAAATCCACGAATTTTAGCTAAAATATCAGGTTTGTCTGAAAAGTGTTCTAAATGCTAAAAATCGTCGAAATATGCATTAAAACATCATTTTACCATATTTTTCGATTTTTTCAAAGCTTCAAGGTATTTCGTATATTTTAGGCATTTCATATATATCATATATTTTTTAAAAATACCAAAAGCATTGAAAAAATCGAAAAATATGGCAAAATTATGTTTTACTGCATATTTTGACGATTTAGAGCATTTCGAACACTTCTCAGACAAACCTCATTTTTCAGCTAAAATTCATGGATTTTCAAACTTTTTTATCAGAATTACTGATGAAATTGAATTTTATGCTGAAAGTAACTTAAATATGACATTTAAGTGTAGTATTGTGTCAATATATATTTCAAGTGTGAAAATCCGTGTGCTCTAAATGCTCGAAATCGTCGAAATATGCAGCAAAACATCGTTTTACCATATTTTTCGATTTTTTCAATGCTTCAGGTATTTTTAAAAATAGCAAAAGCATTGAAAAAATCGAAAAATATTTTAAAATGACGTTTTACTGCATATTTCGACGAGTTGGAGCATTTTGAGCACTTTTCACACAAACCTTTCTTTTTAACTAAAATACATGGATTTTCGCACTTGATATATATATTGACTCAATGCTACACTAAAATGTCATATTTAAGTTACTTTCAGCATAAAATTCAATTCCATCAGTAATTCTGATAAAAAAGTTTGAAAATCCATGAATTTTAGCTAAAAAATCAGGTTTGTCTGAGAAGTGTTCTAAATGCTGTAAATCGTCGAAATATGCAGTAAAACATAATTTTGCCTTATTTTTCGCTTTTTTAAATGCTTTTGGTATTTTTAAAAAAATATATGAAATATATGAAATGCCTGCAATATACGAAATACCTTGAAGCATTCAAAATATCGAAAAATGTGGTAAAATGATGTTTTACTGCATATTTCGACGATTTGGAGCATTTAGAACACTTTTCAGACATACCTCATTTTTTAGCTAAAATTCATGGATTTTCAAACGTTTTAATCAGAATTACGGATGGAATTGAATTTTATGCTGAAAGTAACTTAAATATGACATTTAGGTGTAGTGTTCTGTCAATATATATTTCAAGTGTGAAAATCCATGTATTTTATCTAAAAAGAAAGGTTTGTGTAAAAAGTGCTCAAAATGCACCAAATCGTCGAAATATGCAGTAAAACATCATTTTACCATATTTTTCGATTTTTTCAATGCTTTTGCTATTTTTAAAAATACCTGAAGCATTGAAAAAATCGAAAAATATGGTAAAATGATGTTTTACTGCATATTTCCACGATTTCGAGCATTTAGAGCACTTCTAGCAATTCTGATAAAAAAGTTAGAAAATCCATGAATTTTAGCTAAAATATCAGGTTTGTCTGAAAAGTGTTCTAAAGGCTCCAAATCGTGGAAATATGCAGTAAAACATCATTTTACCATATTTTTCGATTTTTTCAATGCTTTTGCTATTTTTAAAAATACCTGAAGCATTGAAAAAATCGAAAAATTTGGAAAAAAATGATGTTTTG
>NW_026510623.1:0-13831 GCF_026875155.1 Cherax quadricarinatus | reverse complement strand
AAAATCCACCTCAGCTAACAATCCCAAAAACATCCACCCAGCTAAAAATCCACAAATCCCCCTAGTAACAATCACAACCCCATCCACCTCAGCTAACAACCCACAACCATCCCCCTCAGCTAACAATCCACAAACCATCCACCTCAGTAAAAATCCACAACCATCCCCCTAGCTAAAAAAACCAAAACCCACCCCACCTCAGTAACAATACAAACCATCCACCTCAGCTAACAATACAAAACCCATCCCCCTCAGTAACAATCCACAACCATCACCTCAGTAACAATACACAACCACCCAACCTCAGCTAAAAACACAACCCCCACCTCGCAAAACTCACAACACCCACCTCAGCTAACATCCAAAAACCATCCCCTCAGCTAACAATCACAACATCCAACCTCAGTAAAAAATACAAACCCTCCATTTAGTAAAAATAAACCAAAATCCCCTAGCTAACTCCAACCATCCACCTGTCTCCTTCACCTCGTCACCCCTTTTTTTTCCCCCTTTTGTTTTAGAAACTCCCCCATAATCGTTCCCCACCCTCCCCCCCTCCTTCCCCCTATCGCTAAAAAAAAATAGGTCCCTTTTCGACGTAGCTTAAATTTTTAACTCTGTACTTAAATTCATTTTTATTTTGTTTTTTCTTTTAAGCTTAAAATTTTTCCCCCCCCCCCCCCCCCCCCCATGTTTTCTTTTTTTTCCCGGGGTTCCCGGGGCATTTCCTTTTCATCTGTGTTTTTTGTGTTTTTTTTTTTGTGTTGTGTGTTTTTGGTTGTCTTTGTTTGTTTTCTCGTATTTTGGGGGTCTTCCCCCCCCCTGGCCCGCCCCCATGTGTCATTTTATTTCCTACCTCTTTTTCTACCTTTGTTAAACTTTTAGGACAATGCCCCCTCTGACTTTACATTTTTTTTAAAAAATTTTCCGCTACCCAAAAATTCCAAAACCCTTAATTTTTTAACCCCTTCCCTTTTCTTTTTCCCCCCCAAAACCCTTTTTTTTAAAAAAAAAAAAAAAAAAAACACACCCCCCCCCCCCACCCATATTTTTTAAAACTTTTATAAATTTTATATATTTTTAAAATTTTTTCTTTTTTTTACCCCCAATTTTCCCCCCCCCCCCCCCCCCCCCCACCCCCCTAAATTTTTTCCCTTTTTTCGGAATGCTTTTCTGAGGTTTGCTGGGCCCCCTTGTCAATAAAGCTGGGGATCCTTAACTTGTAAATGTTGTCAAAGCTATGGCCCTTGAAAATTGCTTGTCAAATAAAGCTAGGGACCCTTTAACTTGTAAATAGTTGTAAAAGCTGGGGACCCTTGTAAATAGCTTGTCTAATAAAGTTTGGGACCCTTAACTTGTAAATGTTTGTCAATAAAGCTAGAGCCCTTAACTTGAAATTAGCTTGTCAATAAAGCTAGGGATCCTTAATTTGAAATAGTTGTCAATAAGTTAGGGACCCTTTAAACTTGCAAATAGCTTGTCAAAAAAAGTAGGGAACCTTAACTTGTAAATAGCTGTCAATAAGCTAGGGATCCTTGAAAATGCTTGTAAATTAAAAAGCTAGGGTCCTTGTAAATAGTTTGTAAAAATAAAGTAGGGTTTCTTGTAAAAAAATTGTAAATAAAGTAGGGACCCTTTTAACTTGCTTATAGCTTGTCAAAAAAGTAAGGATCTTAACTTGTAAAATAGCTTTTAAAAAATTTTTAAAAGTTTGGGGATCCTTGTAAATGGCTTGTTAAAAAGGCTAAAAGGGGATCCTTGTAAATTGCTTGCAATAAAGTGGGTTTTAAATTGTAAAAGTTGTCAATAAAGTGGGATCTTGTAAATGCTTGTCAATAAAGCTAGGGTTTTTTGTAAATGTTTTGTCAAAAAAGTGGGCCCTTGTAAAAAGCCAAAATAAAGCTAGGGACCCTTGAAATGTTGCAAAAAAAGCTAGGCCCTTTTTGTAAAAGCGTCAATAAAGTAGGGACCCTTTTGTAAATAGTTGTCAATAAAGTAGGGATCCTTAACTTGTAAATAGCTTGTCATAAAGCTGGGCCCTTAATTGAATGTTGTCATAAAGAAAAGATCCAAATTGAATAGTTGTCAATAAGCTGGGGATCCTTGCAAAATAGCTTGTCAATAAAGCAAAGGGACCTTAAATTAAAAATAGCTTGTCAATAAATAGGGATCCTTGAAATGTTGTAATAAAGTTGGGACCCTTTTAAATAGTGTCAAAAAGTAGGGATCCTTAACTTGCAAATAGCTAGTAATTTAAAGCTGGGATCCTTAACCAAACCCTTGTCAACCCCCACCCTCCCTCTCTCTCTCTCTCTGCTTCTTTTCTTCCTTTTTCCTTCTCTCCCTCCCCCTCTCTCTTTCTCCTCCCCCATTTTCTCTTTCTCTCCACCTCTCTTTTCCCCCCCCCCTCCCTCTCTCTTTTCCCCTCTCTCTCCCTCCCCTCTCCCCCTTTCCCCCCCCCTCTCCTCTCTCTCTCTCTCCCCAACCATTCACGGTTTTTTAAACACAATTCTAAGAGAATGCACAAAAACACCTCTTCCTGTATTTTTCAATTTCCCTGTAAAAATGAGTTAACAATGTCTAAATTTTTTCCTGGTAATATGGCCTGGGCCCCCGGCTCTATTGTAACTTCCACAACCATTTTGCCCTCTGGGCAAGGAGGACGTTTTTAATTTAGGGTGGCATCAAAGCCTTTTGATCAACCATTTTTTTCGTTGAGTTTTAAATCTCCCTTAAATTTGCCTCTCTAATTAAAAATATTAATTTTTGCCCCTAAATAAATTGAGACGCTCAAATGAGAAAATTTTGGTTATAGAAAACGTATTAAATACGAATATGGGAAAATTTTAAAGGCGACTAAGGGTCTTAAATGACCCGAGTTGAAGTTTTGGTATCTGACGGGGGCCCTTTCGTGGTTTTCGGTCCCTCCCTTTAAAAATTATGGTCGTTATAACATTTTTTTTAGTCTGTTGTTTAGAGAAAAAACCAAAAGGGGGTTTTGGGAAAGCAGGTTGGGGTCTGTTCCACGGAATAAAAGCTACCCTTCCTTTCAGTCATTCTGTGATCACTTTACAAAGGTGTATTGTATGCTATGAGATCTTAAAAGGGAAAAATGGGAGCAATCCGCTTTTTAAATCAATCAAATTAACCCCAACCCCTCCTTTTTTTCAGGACTGTATAACCCATATGATTTGTGCATCCCCCGAAAAAAATAATAATTAAAATAATAAAAATAATAATAATAAAAATAAAAGAATTTATGAGAATTTGAGCTCGTGAGGGTTTGTCGTGATTTTTTTTAGATTTTTGGTTTTTTTATTAATAACAAGTTTTTTAAAGATTTAGATGGTATCTTATTTTTGGATCTTTACTGAGGAAAAAGTATCGCCTGCAGCAGACTTTAAAAGTCGCTATAAAGGCACAAAATCGTGACTGGAAAATATGCAAATAACCCCTCATAGGTGGGGCTTTAAAGGGTTTTTTGGTCTTCTTGAACCATTTCCAAAATCACTTAAGAAGAGAAGAGAGGGGGAAAAGAAGGTTAAAGGGGGAGGGGGAATAGGGTTAGAGGGGCTTACAACGACGTTTCGGTCCCTTTTTGACCATTTCAAAGTCACATTTAAAGAAGAGAAGAGACGGAGGGAACAAGAAGGTTAAAGGAAGAGGAAAAGTAATGGTAGAGGTGCTTACAACGCGTTTCGGCCTTCTTGAACCCTTTCCAAAATCCATTAACGAAGAGAAAAAGGAGGGGAAAAAGACAGGTTAAAAGGGGAGGAAATTGGTTTGAGGTGCTTTCAAGACGTTTCGGTCCTTTTTAACCCTTTCCCAAAATCACATTAAGAAGAGAAGAGACGGAGGGAACAAGACAGGTTTAAAGGAAAAGAGGAAAAAATAAGGGGAGAGTGCTTTCAAGAGTTTCGGTCCTTTTGAACCTTTCCAAATCACATTAAGAAGAGAAGAGACGGAGGGAAAAAAAACAGGTTAAAAGGGAAAAGGGAAAGTAATGGTAGGGGTTACAACGACGTTTCGGTCCCTTTTTGAACCATTTCCAAAATACATTTAAAGAAGAGAAGAGACGGAGGGAACAAGACGGTTAAAGGAAGAGGGGAAAAAGAAAGGTTGAGGGCTTACAACGCGTTTCGGTCCTTCTTGAACCCTTTCCCAAAATCCATTAAAAAGAGAGAGACGGAGGGAACAAACAGGTTAAAAAGAGGAGGAAACGTAGTGGTAGAGGTGCTTCAACGACGTTTCGGGCCTTCTTTAACCATTTTCCAAATCACATTAACGAAGAGAAGGACGGAGGGAACAAGCAGGTTAAAGGAAGGGAAAGTTGGTAGAGGTGCTTACAAAGACGTTTCGGTCCTTCTTGAACCCTTTCCAAAGTCCATTAAAAGAAGAGAAGGGCGGAGGGAACAAGCGGTTAAAGGAAGAGGAAAAGTAGGGTTTTGAGGTGCTTTTCAAAGGGCGTTTCGGTCCTTCTTGAACCATTTCCCAAAATAAAATTAACAAGAGAAAAGACGGAGGGAACAAGAAGGGTTAAGGAGGAGGAAAAAGTAATGGTAGAGGTGCTTACAAAGAGTTTCGGTCCCTTTTTGAACCATTTCAAATCACATTAACGAAAAAGAAAAAGACGGAGGGAAAAAAGACAGGTTTAAAGGGGAGGAAAAAGTATGGGGAGGGTGCTTTTCCGACGTTTCGGTCTTCTTGACCATTTCCAAACCATTAACGAAAAGAAAAGGGGGAGGGAACGACAGGTTAAAGGAAGAGGAAACGTGTGGTAGAGGTGCTTACAAAGACGTTTCGGTCCTTTTGAACCCTTTCCAAAGTCACATTAACGAGAGAAGAGACGGAGGGAAAAAGACGGTTAAAAGGAGGGGGAAACGTAATGGTAGAGGTGCTTACAACGACGTTTTGGCTTCTTGACCATTTCCCAAAATCAATTAACGAGGAAGAGACGGAGGGAACAAGAAAGGTTAAAGGGGAGGAAAAAGTAGTGGTAGAGGTGCTTTCAAAACGTTTCGGTCCTTCTTTAAAACCCTTTCCAAACAATTACGAAGAGAAGGACGGAGGGAAAAAGCAGGTTAAAGGGGGAGGAAACGTAGTGGTAGAGGTTTAGAGGTTTAAAGGGGGGGAAACAAATGGGAGGTAGGTTTTCATGACGGGGACCGAAACGTCGTCTTAAGTTATTTTTCCCCTGTGGGTTGTGTTGAGGTTCTCTTTTGTACATGGTTTTAAAACTCCAACTACGGTATTTTAACCATTTTCAACAAATCAATTTGTTTAACAGTGTGAGTTTTTTTAAGGCGGGGAAAAAAAGTTGATCTAATTACGTTAATTATCCTGATGATAAAAAAACGCTAAAATTTAAATTTTGACTGACCTTGGTATGTGGATATAGTTAGGTTTTTATTTTACACGTTATTATTTAGTTATTTGAGGTTGGCTAGATTAGGTTTCGTTTCGTTACGTTAGGTTAGGTTTTGGGTTTCGTTTTGTAGGTTAAGTTGAACTCGGGTTAGGTTAGGGTTGGTTTTGGGTTGGTTTTTAATTGGGAAGGTTTGGGGGTCTGGTGGCTAAGGTTTCATTACACGGCGAGGGTCGGGGTTTGTTCCAGCGGGGGTTTAAAATATTGACGTGTTTCCTTACACCATGTCTATGTTCACCATCAGTAAAAGGGTACCTGGGTGTTTTTGGGCTGGTGTGGGTCACATCCCCGGGTGGTGGGATGGTGTGGGTAAAACCTGGGTGTTTGTGGATGGTGTGGGTCACTCCCGGGGGTTGTGGACTGGTGGGGTCACAAAAAATGGGTGTAGTGGATGGTGGGGTCACATCCGGGGGGTTAGTGGGTGGTGTGGGTACACCTGGGTGTTAGTGGGTGGGTGGGTAATCCTGGGTGTTAGTGGACTGGTTTGTTTGGGTCATTTCCCGAGTGTTGTGGGCTGGTGTGGGTCAATCCCGAGTGTTAGTGGCTGGTTGGGGCACTCCTGAGTGTTTATGGATGGTGTGGGTCACTCCTGGTTTAGTGGATGGTGTGGGTCACATCCTGGGTTGTGGATGGTGTGGGTCCATCCCGGGTGTTAGTGGATGGTTGGGTACACCTGGGTGTTAGTGGACTGGTGTGGGTCAATCCTGGGGTTAGTGGACTGGTGTGGCACATCCCGGGTGTAGTGGACTGGTGTGGGTCACTCCGGGGGGGTAGTGGATGGGTTTTTGGGTCCATCCTGGGTGTTAGTGGATGGTGTGGGTCAAATCCCGGGTGTTAGTGGACTGGTGTGGGTCAATCCTGGGTGTTAGTGGATGGTGTGGGTACATCCTGGGTGTTAGTGGGTGGTGTGGGTCACTCCCGGGTTAGTGGATGGTGTGGGTCCATCCCGGGTGTTTAGGGATGGGTGGGTACATTGGGTGTTGTGGTGGGTGGGCACTCCTGGGTGTTAGTGGATGGTGTGGGTAATCCTGGGGTGTTAGTGGATGTGTGGGTCACACCGGGGGTAGTGGCTGGTGGGGTCAATCCCGGGTGTTAGTGGGTGGTGTGGGGACTTCCCGGGTGTTATGGTGGTGTGGGTAACCTGGGTGTTAGTGGGCTGGGGGTGGGGACATCCTGGGTGTTTGTGGACTGGGGGGGTACACCTTGGTGTTGTGGACTGGTGTGGGTAACATCCTGGGTGTTAGTGGATGGTGTGGGTCACACCCTGGGTGTAGTGGACTGGTGTGGGTCAATCCTTGGTGTTAGTGGATGGTGTGGGTCACATCCTGGTTGTTAGTAGACTGGTGTGGGCACATCCTTGGTGTTAGTGGACTGGTGTGGGTCACATCCTTGGTTTTAGTGGACTGGTGTGGGTCACATCCTGGGTGTTAGTGGACTGGTGTGGGTCACATCTTGGGTGTTAGTGGACTGGTGCGGGTCACATCCTGGGTGTAGTGGCTGTGTGGACACATCCTGGGTGTTAGTGGACTGGTGTGGGTCACATCCTGGTGTTAGTGGACTGGTATGGGTCCATTCCTTGGTGTTAGTGGACTGGTGTGGGGTCACATCCTGGGTGTTAGTGGACTGTTGTGGGTCACATCCTGTGTGTTAGTGGAATTGGTGTGGGTCACATCCTGGGTTGTTAGGGGACTGGTGTGGGGTCACATCCTGGGTGTTAGTGGGACTGGTGTGGGGTCACATCCTGGGTGTTAGTGGGCTAGTGTGGGGTCACATCTGGGTGTATGGATGGTGTGGGTCACATCTGAGTGTTAGTGGGACTGTGTTGTGGGTCACATCCTGGGGTGTTAATGGATGGTGTGGGTACATCCTGGGTGTTAGTAGGACTGGTGTGGGTCACATCCTGGGAGTTAGTGGGCTGGTGTGGGGTCATATTCAGGGTGTTAGTGGATGGTGTGGGGTCATATCCTGGGTGTTAGTGGACTGTGTGGGTCATATCCTGGGTGTTAGTGGACTGGTGTGGGTCATATCCCCGGGTGTTAGGGATGGTGTGAGTCACTTTCTGGGTGTAGTGACTGGTGTGGGTCCATCCTGGGTGTTAGTGGACTGGTGTGTTGAGAGGGTCAATTCCTGGTGTTAGTGGGCTGGTGTGGGTCACATCTGGGTGTTAGTGGGCTGGTGTGGTCACATCTGGGGTTAGTGGGATGGTGGGGGTCACATCCTGGGGGTTAGTGAAATGGAGTGGGTGCAATCCTGGGTGTTAGTGGACTGGTGTGGGTCCACCCTGGGTGTTAGTGACTGGTGTGGGTCACACCCTGGGTGTTAGTGGACTGGTGTGGGTCACATCCTGGGGTATTGTGGACTGGTGTGGTCGCATCCTGGGACAATAACAACTGACCTAATTTTCGTGGAAATGCTCAGCATAACAAGCGATTATTCTTTGTAGTACTATGTCATTGATAAGTCTGCTATGGTTTATATACCTTGTACATGTATTGTATTCCTTGTACATGTACTTGTATACCTTGTACATGTATTGTATACCTTGTTCATGTACTTGTATACCTTGTACATAATAGTCTTGTTACCTTGATACATGTACTTGTATACTTGTAATGTACTTGTACACCTGGTTCATGTACACCTTGTTACATGTATTGTATACCTTGTACATGTCTTGTATACCTTGTACATATACTGGTATACTTGTAATGTACTTGTAAACTTGCTTCATGTACTTGTAAACCTTGTACATGTACTTGTAAACCTTGTACATGTACTTGTAAACCTTGTTACATGTACTTGTATACCTTGTACATGTACTTGTATACCTTGTACATGTACTTGTATACCCTTGTACCTCCAATGTAACTTCAGTTAATACCCGTTGTACTCATCCGCTGTTCCTGGTAGTAAAGGATCTTTATTTATTACATCTATTATTATGTAATTATTATTATTATTATTAAGGTTAGGGCAAATCAGGTTTGATTAAATACAAGTCTGTAGCGAGAAATTAAAACAAGGAAAAGCTATGTATTACCCTAAAATATTATTTAAAACACGTATGTAAAAATTCGCCTTGTTCCACAAACACTGGAAACTTACTACAACAAGAGGGGTCTAATACACTGGGAATTTTACGTGGCCAAACCTTCCAGAAAGCAATTTCAGCGTAAAGATTTTCTGGAACAGTGCTTCCAGGGAAACAATCCAGGAAGTCGAGCTGTGTGGCTTTATTTTCAGCTAGGAGCCTTATGTCTTAACTCATAAAGTGGCTCACAACGGTTGACTGACACCTAGGTACCTAATTATTTCTAGGTTACATGTGCCACCATGTGTAAGGAGGCTGCTCAAGTGTCTCAAAAATGCGACCCACAATAGCCAACTAAGGAAATATTCCCAAAATATTTCCCTCATTCGAAAGTAATATCTATTTCTACATGTACAAGGTGTACAAGTACATGTACAAGGTATACCAGTACATGTACAAGGTGTACAAGTACATGTACAAGGTATACCAGTACATGTACAAGGTGTACAAGTACATGTACAAGGTGTACAAGTACATGTACAAGGTATACAAGTACATGTACAAGGTATACAAGTACATGCACAAGGTATACAAGTACATATACAAGGTATACAAGTACATATACAAGGTATACAAGTACATATACAAGGTATACAAGTACATATACAAGGTATACAAGTACATATACAAGGTATACAAGTACATGTACAAGGTATACAAGTGCATGTACAATGTATACAAGTACATGTACAAGGTATACAAGTGCATGTACAAGGTATACAAGTACATGTACAAGGTATACAGGTACATGTACAAGGTATACAAGTACATGTACAAGGTATACAGGTACATGTACAAGGTATACAAGTACATGTACAAGGTATGCAAGTACATGTACAAGGTATACAAGTACATGTACAAGGTATACAAGTACATGTACAAGGTATACAAGTGCATGTACAAGGTATACAAGTGCATGAACAAGGTATACAAGTACATTCACAAGGTATACAAGTACATGTACAAGGTATACAAGTACATGTACAAGGTATACAAGTACATGTACAAGGTATACAAGTACATGCACAAGGTATACAAGTACATGCACAAGATATACAAGTACATGTACAAGGTATACAAGTACATGTACAAGGTATACAAGTACATGTACAAGGTATACAAGTACATGTACAAGGTATACAAGCACATGTACAAGGTATACAAGTACATGTACAAGGTATACAAGTACATGTACAAGGTATACAAGCACATGTACAAGGTATACAAGTACATGTACAAGGTATACAAGTACATGTACAAGGTATACAAGTACATGTACAAGGTTATACAAGTACATGTACAAGGTATACAAGTACATGCACAAGGTATACAAGTACATGTACAAGGTATACAAGTACATGCACAAGGTATACAAGTACATGTAAAAGGTATACAAGTACATGTACAAGGCATACAAGTGCATATACAAGGTATACAAGTGCATGTACAAGGTATACAAGTACGTGTACAAGGTATTCAAGTACATGTACAAGGTATACAAGTACATGTACAAGGTATACAAGTACATGTACAAGGTATACAAGTACATATACAAGGTATACAAGTACATGTACAAGGTATACAAGTACATGTACAAGGTATGCAAGTAAATGTACAAGGTATACAAGTACATGTACAAGGTATATAAGTACATGTACAAGGCATACAAGTGCATATACAAGGTATACAAGTACATGTACAAGGTATACAGACCATAGCTGACATCAGGCGGCTTTCTATAGAGCAGTATGTCAATATTTCTAGTATTTGGGGCAAATCAGGTCAGTTTTGTTCCAGGATGCTACCCACATCAGTCGACTAACACCCATGTACCTACTTACTGTTAGGTGAACAGGGACAGCAGGTGTCTTATGGAAATACGTCCTAATGTTTCCAGCCGTACCGGGGAATCGATCCCAGGACCTCAGTGTGAAAGCCGAATGCGCTAGCGATCGAGCTACGGGACACCTCAGATTCGTTCTTTTTGAGTCGAACTCTGAAACTGAGTTAAGAGTCAGTAGTGACAGAGATCGAAATCACCGGCTCCTGAAAGTGTTAAAAGCAGTGGAGTCATCGTGCACTTACCGGGAGCAGTAAGCAGCGAACTCAACTTGACACAGGAACGTTAATGGTATGAATGATGGCGGGACATAATATAGGCTGGTGTTATTGCGGGTGGCTGAGGAGGGTAGGAAGGTACTGTATGTTCTTCTCGAAGTGTTGTGGGGGCCATTAGTTGTGCACGTTGTGGGACCATTTGTTGTGGGTGTTGTGAGGGCCATTTGTTGTGGGTGTTGTGAGGGCCATCTGTTGTTGTGGGTGTTGTGAGGGCCATTTGTTGTGGGTGTGTTGTGAGGGCATTCTGTTGTTGTGGGTGTTGTGAGGGACATCTGTTGTTGTGGGTGTTGTGAGGGACATCTGTTGTTGTGGGTGTTGTGAGGGCCATCTGTTGTTGTGGGGTGTTGTGAGGGACATCTGTTGTTGTGGGTGTTGTGAGGGACATCTGTTGTTGTGGGTGTTGTGAGGGACATCTGTTGTTGTGGGTGTTGTGAGGGCATTCTGTTGTTGTGGGTGTTGTGAGGGACATCTGTTGTTGTGGGTGTTGTGAGGGACATCTGTTGTTGTGGGTGTTGTGAGGGACATCTGTTGTGGGTACTGTGAGGGCCATTTGTTGTGGGTATTGTGAGGGCCATTTGTTGTGGGTATTGTGAGGGCCATTTGTTGTGAGGGCCATTTGCTGCGTGTGTTGTGGGGGTTATTTCCTGTACTAGACGAAGTGAAAGTGTTACAAGCAAATATTTTGGCGTGTGTTGCGAGGACTTACATTGCACTGGGTGTTGAAGTGGGCCATATGGTGTGGTGAGTGTTGAAGGAGGCCACGTATTGCTATAGGTGTTGAAAGTGTTGCGGCAAAGAAACATGTTGATAGTGTACCGGGAGAACATGCTGCAAGAGGTGTTACAGAAAGCCATATACTGTAGTGGGTTTTAAAGAAGGGTCATAATGATGGTGCTCAAGAATGCCGTGTTGTGGGAGTGGTTAGTGTTGAGGGGACGATATATATTGCGGGTGTTGCGGGGGCATATAGCAGGGGGTGTTGCTGTGGACAATATGGTAAGTAGGGTGTTGGGGGAAGATCCTGGGTGTATATAGGACAGTATAAATTAGAGGGGATGGGAGACCATAAATATCTTAACAAAGGTGCCTTTGTTGGTCTCCAGGAAAAGCTTTGACTTCGGGTTTATGGAAGGCTGTTACTTATAACATTATCCTCTCTCTCTCTCTCTCCCAGGTCTCTCTCTCTCTCTCTCCCAGGTCTCTCTCTCTCTCTCCCCCAGGTCTCTCTCCCCACTCTCTCTCTTCCCCTCCCACTCCCCCTCCCCCTCTCTCCCTTCTCTTTCTTCCTTCTCACCTCTCTCTCCCTTTCCCCTCTCTCTCCCTTCTCCCCTCTCTCTCCCCCCTCTCTCTCTCTCCCCCTCTCTCTCTCCCCCCTCTCTCTCCCCCCCTCTCTCTCCCCCTCTCTTCTCTCTCTCCCCCCCTCTCTCTCTCTCCCTCTCTCCCCCTCTCTCTCTCCCCCTCTCCCCCTTTTTTTTTTTTTTTTACACAGGGTTTGACAAGGTTAAGGATCCCTAGCTTTATTGACAAGCTATTTACAGGTTCAGGATTCCTAACTTTATTGGCAAGCTAAGAGCTGTTACCTACATCAGCTCATTGAAAGCATTTTTATTGTTATGAGGCATACAAGTAGGGAACAGGATGAAGTTGGAGCCATCTGTGGGCCAGCATTTTCATTTGATCAACTGACTTTATCTCGTTGACATCATTATGCTGTACGAATGTGTTCCATACTCGAGTCATCCTGGGTATATATGATCTCAGATGGAGTGATGTTCTGGAGAAGGGTACAGCAGAGTGAAGTTGCTGCTTTCTGCCCGTCTTGTGGCATAAAAAGCTTGTTTCACGCTGTCCTCGAAGTGGATCCAAGTGTGGTACTTTGACAATATTGGCCTTGTACATAACAGTAAGGCCACCCACATCCCTCCTATGTTGGAGGCTCTGCTGAAATGACAGATCTATCCAGGATGGGTCCAGGCGAGGATGAGACGTCTTGCTCTGTTCTCTACTCTGTCAAGCAGTCGCAGATGAGAGGGAGGGCAGGCAAACCAAGAAAGTGGAGCATACTCAAGGTGTGAGCATACTTGTGCCTCGTACAGGATCTTGCAACCCCTACTGTCAAGCAGATGCGAGATACGGCGAAGTGCTGTAAGCTTCCTGGCTGCCTTGTTTGCAAGATTTACAAACATGATTCTTCATGGTTAGTTTGGAGTCAAATTTCACCCCATGGATATCAACTTCTTCTCCAGGTGCCACACCCTCCATTCATCCTTACTACTGCACCAGCATTACCATCATGGTGCCTAGAGACGATCATCATTTGCGTTTTCTCAGGTGCAAATGTTACTTGCCATCTATTTCCCCAAGCTGATATAGCTCTCAGCTGGTGATTGATGTAGCTTAGAGCAGCTGGCATTTCTTCTCTTGGATAAGTGAATGTCAGTGTACGTCGTCTGCATATGCATGTGATTCTGGGATGAGATGAAGAAGGTCGTTGAAGTAGACATTCCATAACAATGGACCAGCACGCTTCCTTGTGGAACACTTGCCCCAAATAGGATGTCTTGCTGATTCCGTTCCATTGAGAAACTACACTTAGAGATCTACCATGAAGGTAATCACTGAGGAGACATAGCGTAGAGCCTGCAATTCCCAGTGCTTGAAGTTTTGCTAAGAGGCCCTGGTGCCACACCCGGTCGAAAGCGCCAGCAATGTCCAGTGCTACCACACAGCTGACTTTGGATCCATCCAGTGACTGGTGCACTTAGTGGAGAGGTTTAACAATAGATCAGCAGCAGAGTAACCTTTCCTGAAGCCATATTGACGATCACAAAGTAGTGAGTGGTAGTCAAAAAACTCTGTCATTTATCTTGAGATTATTGTCTCAAGGATTTACCAGTGATTGACAGGAGTGACACTGGTCTGTAGTTGCTGATTTCTGCTCTGCTCTTCTTTTTGTGAACAGGGACTCATTTGCCTCTTTCCATAGAGAGGGCCATTTACACTGTATAGGCGTGCTGAAAGAGCGAGTTAGAGGTGCTGCTAGCTGGTCTGAGCATCTTCTCAACAATCTTGGGTCAACTTGTCAGGGCCCCCAGCTTTCTTGGTCCAGCGATTTAAGAAGGAAATGCACCTCCTCCGCCTTATTGTCACACTGCAGTTTTGCACAGTTCTTGAAGCTAGCCAAGGAGGGCCCTTGC
>NW_026510622.1:0-14554 GCF_026875155.1 Cherax quadricarinatus | reverse complement strand
ATAGATAAATTAGTAACATCACAGTCACTAGTGAAATGGTTGTGAAGGCATAGATAGACTGAAGCAAAATAAGTCACGGTCCTGATGAGGTTTTTTCAAGGGCTCTAAAGGAATGCAAATGGAATCTGTGAACCTTAACTAATGTTTATATTTATCTCTTCAAACAGTTGCAGTGTTCTATATGTGGGAAGATGGCTAATGTAATTCCTATTTTCAAAACAGGGGACAAGTCGTTAACCGTCAAATATTACCGCCCAATAAAGCCTTGACCTCATTGTAGGCAATTACCTAGAGTCAATTATAGCAGAGACTTATTAGAAGCCATCTCGATTAAGCATAGCTTGAATTAATGTTACTCACATGGATTCCCAAGAGGGCCGTCTTGTCTAACTAAATGTATAACTTTTTTTCATAAGCATTTGAGCCCTGTTGACCACATAAAGAATTTTTGATATTATTTAACTTAGATTATAAGGCATTGATAAGAGTTCCGCACCAAAGACTGTTGTAGAAAGTAGGCAGCTCATGCATTGGGGAAGCAGTCTCACGTGATCGAATCATGGCACACCAGACAGGAAAGCAGAGAGTGTCCATAAAATGGGTTAAATCCGAGTGGGGGACAGTAACAAGTGGCGTTCCACAGGGATCATCTTGGGCCCGTAGTTGTTTATAAATATATATCATGAACTTGATGAAGGAATTACCCCTAGTGGGAAATATGAGCAAATTCCGCCGATACACGAAAAAGGTAGGATAATTGAATCAAACTAGATGTTAGGGAACTTCAGGAGGATTTAGACAAACTCTACTCTTGGTCAGAAAAGTGGCAGATGCAGTTCAATGTAGATAAATAGCAAGGTTCCTTAAGCTCGAAGTGTCAATAACACTAGCACTTATAAGTTAAAATAATGTTAGAACTTAGCCATACAGATTGCGAAATATAGGACTTGGGGGTTATGGTAAGCAGCAACCTTAAACCAAGACAGCAATGCCTAAGCGTACGTAATAAGGCAAATAGATTATTTTTTTTTTTTTCAGAGGAACACTGCAGCAGGCCTGTTGGCCCATACTAGGCAGGTCCTTTACAATTCATCCCACTAACAAACATTTGACCTACCCAATTTCAATGCAACCCAAGAAATAAGCTCTGATGTGCAAGTCCCACTCAAATCCAACCCATCCCACTCATGTACTTATCCAACCTAAATTTGAAACTACCCAAAGTCCTAGCCTCAATAACCCAACTAGGTAGACTGTTCCACTCATCTACTACCCAATTCCAAACACCAATACTTTCCTATGTCCCTTTCTAAATCTAAACTTATCTAATTTAAATCCCATTACTGCGGGTTCTTCTACTTGGAAGATATCTCAAGACCTTGTTAATAACTCCTTTATTAATACCTACTTCCACTTAAACACTTCGATCAGGTCTCACCCCCATTCTTCGTCTAACAATGAATGTAACTTAATATCTTCAATCTTTTCTTCATAAGGAAGATTTTAATGCTATTAATTAATTTAGTCCATCCAACGCGAATGTTTTCTAACCGAATTTATGTCCCTTCTGTAATATGGAGACACAGAATTGAGGCTGCATAATCCTAGTGAGGGGGCCCTTACTAATGGTATAAAGCTGCAGTAAGACCTCTGGACTCGATGCTTACACTCTTGATATAAATCCCAGTAATCCAATTTGCCTTATAATTACGTAGCGCTAAGGCATTGCTGTCTTGGTTAAGGTTGCTGCTTACATAACCCCCAAGTCCCTTTTTCCGCAATCTGTATGGTTAACGTTCAACATTATTTAACTTATAAGTGCTAGGTTATTGACACTCCCGAGCTTCAGGAACCATGCAATTTATCTACATTGAAACCTTGCATCCTCTGCCACTTTCCTGACCAAGAGTAGAGTTTGTCTAAATCCTCCTGAAGTTCCATAACATCTACGTTTGAATCAATTATCCTATACATCTTTGTGTCATCGCAATTTCTCATATCACTAGTAATTCCTCATCAAGCTCAATGATATATATTATAAACAACAACGGCCCAAGACTGATCCTGGGAACGCCACCTTTGTTACTGATCCCCACTCGATTTAAACCACTTTTAATGGACACTCTTTGCTCCTGTCTGTGAGCCATGATTCTTCTATCCACGAGAGCACCCTTCCCCCAATGCCATGAGCTGCGACTTTCTTCAACAGTCTTTGGTGCGGAACTCAATCAAAATGCCTTACAATAATCTAAGTAAATAATATCAAATTCTTTATCGGGTCAACAGCCTCAAAAGCTTTACTGAAGAAATAAATAAATAGTTAGACAAGACTCGGCCTCTTGAGAATCCATGCTGAGTATCATTAATCAAGCATGCTTATCGAGATGGGCCTTCTTTTAATCTCAGCTATAATTGACCTAGTAATTTGCCTGCATTGAGGTCATGCTTAATGGCGTAATTTGACGGTAACGACTTGTCCCTGTTTTAAAAATAGGAATTACATTAGCCATCTTCCACATATCAAGACTGCACCTATTTGAAGAGATAAATTAAAAACATTAGTTAATGGTTCACAGACTTCCATTTTGCATTCCTTTAGAACCCTTGAAAACACCTCATCAGGAACCCGGTGACTATTATTGCTCAGTCCTGTCTATCTGCTTCACAACCATTTCACTAGGACTGTGAATGTTACATAATTTATCTTCTTCTGATCCACTATAAAAAATAAATTACCGAATATTATAGTGTCTTCCTGATGTAAACCCGAGAGAAAATAATTAATTAAAATCGAGCACATTTTCATTCTCTTTGTCAGTAAGATGCCCATAGATTTATTTTTAAGGGACCTACAAATCTCTGACTTTGTTATATACCTGGAAAAAAACATTTTGGTTTATTTTAGAATCCCTAGCAATAAATTTCATAGTCCCTTTTAGCTTTTCTTATCCCCTATTTAATGTCCCTCTTAATGCAATATACTGATTCATAAATGACCCCTCGCCTCTTTTGATACGCCTAAAAATTCCTTTCTTATGCCCTAGTAATATTTCAGCCTATTATTCATCCATTTTGGGTCATTCCTATTTGATCTAATTTCCTTATAAGGGATAAACGTTCTTTGACACATGTATTGTGTTTCAGAAAACTGTCATATTGATAGACATAACTTCGTTACCCCATCAACAGATGATAAGTGTTTCCTCTAACCCATCGTAATCTGCTAGGCCGGAAATCTGGGACTTTACTGATTAATCCCTACTATCATACTCCATTCAATACTACATGAAATTGATTTGTGGTCGCAGGCACCATTCCCTCTGAAACTTTCTAAATTATTCACAGGTATTCATTGTTTGCCCAACTAAGTCAAGTCAGGTTATTACCCTTGTAGGTTTCTGTCACAACTGCTTCAAAAACAATCCTAACACCTTCTAAGAATCGTATATTCTAAATTCCAGTTATGAAATTCCAATCAATATGCAAAAAGTTAAAGTCTCCTAAATTATTCTACATTATCGTGCTTGTTGCCCTACATTCCTCCCATAGATCGTCCCCTGGTCCCTATCTAAATTTGGGACGGTAATATCACACATTAAAAAATTAATTTTTCATGTCCCTCTGAAAATTCTATCAAAACGACTCTATGTGTTACTTCAACTTAATACCTGTTTTTATGCAACAGGTCAAGCGGATCTCGAAATACAAATGCCACCCCACCTCCCTTCCCGATATTCTATCTACTTGGAACAATTTAAAACCCTGATGTGACATTCTGCAGCATGTCCCGACTTTTGAATTAAACCACGTCTTCAGTAATGGGCCCCCCAAAAAAAAAAAAATACCTCTATGTTACCTGCACTAGCCACTAGTCTCAACTCGTCCATCTATTCCTAGCACTGCGACTATTTGTGTAATAAAATATTTAATGACCTCCTATCTCTTTACCCTTCCTCTCCTTTCTGTTATTCCACTAACTTATATCCTGTCATTGTCAATATAGTCCACTGCCTTTTCCAATATTCCTCCTCTGGGGGATTTTGCCCTATTACTATTCTCCTAGTAACCATGTTACTACCCTGTGAACTTCACAGTTTTCCCGCCAAAAACCCAATACCACTAACTATTCCTAGTTTAAAGACCTAACACTCCTCCCTGAGTGGCCCAGTGCACTCACCCACACTAGACAAGTGAACACCATCCCTGGCCATACATGTCAATTTCTGCCATAGAAGCGGTCCCAGTTGTCAATGAATGTTACCGCATTTTTCCCTATCAGTATTTGTCAAGCCAGCAATTGACACCAATTGCTCAGACAACCATTCTTTCAACTCCTCTCCTAGGCAAAATGCCACATATGCCAGGTTTCCCCCCTTTCCCTAATTATCTCTATAGCTGACCTATACCTGCAAATCAGTCCTCACCTCCTACGTCTGCCAACATCTTTTCCTCCGCACTGAGACAGATAATAGGATTGCTCCCATTTACCTTCTCATGATGTCTCCATACGGCTAACAATATCCTATCATCCAGCCCCAAGGAAAACATACTCTCTTGCCTCCTACTCCCTATCCCTTTCCTTCAAACAGAATGCCCTATCCATGTACCTAAATCTGCTATCCCCAACAACAACAATGTTTTTACCTTCCTTGGCGTCGTCCGAATTGAGCTCCGAGTAGTCGACTCACATTCGCCAGGTAGCATTTACACCACTTGTAGAATTCGTCCATGGAAATAAATGTATAAAATACGACACAATGGCAATATAAACACAAATGCATATAATGTATCCTTAATTGACTACGTCGCCCACAACAGTTGGGCTTTTTCAAGTCACTAACAAACTACCTGCGTGGAAGGAACCGCGAGAATTTATAGTCCGCTGAGGTCAGGTGAAAATGCTGCATCTGATGATGTACCGAGTTGGTTTGTAGAGTCCTAAAAACCTTGGGTAGCTTGAAAGAGACAGGAACAAATTGTGAGCAGACCTTCTACAGTGTTCTTATGTGGGATAGCGATGAAGAAAGTTCTTGGCAAGTGGTTCAGCTATGTTATAGAAGCCACTATTCTGGTTGAAGTGTCGGATTAGAAATAAGTGATGATCCAGATTTATTCGGTATGGGTGTTGTCTTCCTGTGGCGATAGCTAGAGTTTCTGTAGTTTATCAAGTGGTTGTGTGAATTACGGGTGTGTACGCAGGCATTCCTGTGTCCGTCAACCTGCTGCGTGGTGTTCTAATACGTGTTTGGAGGTCCCTTATGTTTCGCCCACTAATAACTTGTTGCAGTCATTACAAGGGATTAGTATACCCCTGCAGAGGATGGTAGGCTGTCCTCCTACTACTGGTGATGTCCTTATGGTCGTGGTGTGGAGGTAGATACTGGAATGATGTTTTTGGCTAAAGATGTTGAAACATGTTTGGCAATGGAGTTTGTGGAAGGACTATGTAGCTCGTCTCGGCAGTTCTTCTCTGGTGTGTTGAAGAAGTTTTAGTGCTCGCCGTCTGCAGTCCTCATGATTAATTGACAGGATAGTGGATTTGGAAAATAACCTTTCAATTATATGGCATTCCTTCCTCAAGGAACTCGTTGCTGCAGATTCTGATTGCAACGCAGGAAAGAAGCCTATAATTAAACCAACGTTAGTTTTTGGTGTCGTGGTGAGAGTAGAAGTGAGAAATCGTTTGGTTGTGGGTTTTCGATAGACCTTTAAAACGAAGTTTCGTGTCAGCTTGCAGAGTACAACATCAAGGAAAGGAAGAGTGTTGTCCGACCACTCTCAGAGTGTGAACTGATTAAGGCTCCCGACCTGGTTGAGCTTGTCTTGAGAGCTTGAAACGTTAAGCGTTTAGGAGTTATGAGGAGAATTCGTCAACATAACGGAGCCAGGTTACAGACTAAGGAATAATGGTGGAGAAACGTTCGCTTCTAATGTTCCATGTATAGGGTCGCCTAGGACTGCACGAGAGGCGAACCCATGGGTAGTCCAAAAGTCTGCTGAAAGAGAGTTTATTTTAAGAGAAACAAGAAAAGCCAACACATAGTTTCAACCAGGTCGATGAAGTCTCCTTTCCAAAGCTACCCAATTTTTAGACTCTACACCCCAACTCGGAACATCATCAGATCGCATTCCTTCACCTGACGCTTCGACCGGACTATAAAAAACTCGCGTTTCCTTCCACCCAGAAGTTCTGTTTGTGACTTTAAAAACGCCCACAGGTGCGTGGGCGTACGTAGTCAATAAAGGATCACAATAACCTGCCTTTGTTGTATTATATTGCCCAGAATCGTCAATGACGTTCTCGATGGTCTTCGTTGGGGTTTCTAAGGAGTCTCCTCACGTCTGCCAATGCTTCCATGGTGCTCGTTTGTGGCATTCCCAGTAGAACTCTCACATTCGTCAGGTAGTACCAGATGAGTTGGAAGTTTCCTCCACGGCAGTCGCA
Organism: Cherax quadricarinatus; assembly: GCF_026875155.1. Taxonomy (NCBI): domain Eukaryota; kingdom Metazoa; phylum Arthropoda; class Malacostraca; order Decapoda; family Parastacidae; genus Cherax; species Cherax quadricarinatus. Next base: position 8,109 of record NW_026510622.1, on the reverse strand, counting down.
CCCTGGTTTCCGTTGTTTCTTTCTGCCTACTCCAACGTTTTCTCTCCTAATTTTCACTTGTTTCCATGTTGCCGCCCGACCACGGACTCAAGCTCCCTTCTAACCTGGGGACTCACAACAGGAGGTGATTAACTACGAAATCCTCCTAGTTCTCCTCCGTTAATTCGCCGTAATCTCCATTTAGCAACTCCAGATTCTTTCTCTCAGCTGCTGGTAAAGCTGCTCAAGAGAGCACCTGGTTCAGATTCACAGAGAGCATACAAACAGGGTCTTCACAGAGCTAAGACACGTCACCACTGAGCTAAGTACACGTCCACCACTGGGATTTATATCAAGAATGTAAGCAACAGAAGTCAAGTCAATACTTGCACTTTATACATCATTAGTACGCCTTCACCTAATTAAGCCGCTCAATTCTGGTCTCCATATAACAGAATGGACATAAATTCGTTAGAAAACATTCAGCGTAGGATGACTACATAATACATAGCATAGAAATCTTCCTTATGAAAGAAAGATTGAAGACTCTTCAGTACATTCACTTGTTAGACGAAGAATGAGAGACCTATCGAAGTGTATAATGGAAGATAGGCTAAATAAAGGGGATTTTAACCAGTCTTGAGGATATCACTCTCAAGAGAGAACCCGCAGTAATTGATTTAAAATTAGATAAGTTTAGATTTTAGAAAGGACATAGAAAGTATAGGTTTGGAAATTAGGGTAGTTGATGAGTGGAACAGTCTACCTAGTTGGTTATTGAGCTAGACTTTGGGTAGTTTCAAATTTAGGTTTGGATAGTACATGAGTGGGAGGGGTTGATTTGAGTGGACTTGCATAGCAGACTTATTACTTGGGTAGCATTGACAATTGTGGTTGGTCAAAATGGTTTGTTAGTGGGATGAATTGTAAAGGACCTGCCTAGTAAGCCAACAGGCCTGCGCAGAGTTCCTCCATCTTATGATTTCTTATGTGTCATATGTTCTTTAGATACGCCTATAAATTTCCTTTCTTATCCCTAGTAGATATTTTGAAGCCATATTCATCCATTTTGGACTTTTTCTATTTGGAACTAATTTCTTTATATGAATAAACGCTCTTGAGCAGCATGTATAGTGTTCAGAAAACTGTCATAATGATAGCTCTCTTCGTTACCCCAGTCACATATATAAGAGTTCTCTAAGCCTCATCGTAATCTGCTAAGCGAAAATCTGGACTGTTTCTGAGTTATCGCTACAATCGTACTTCCATTCATGCTAAATGTAATTGATTAGTGTTCGCTAGCACCCAGTTCCTCTGAAACTTCAAATTATTCACAAGGGTTTCAATTGTTTTGCCAAACTAAGTCAAGCAGGTTATTTACCCCTTGTGGGTTTCTGTCACATAACTGCTTCAAAAAACAATCCTGAACTACTTCTAAGAAGTCGTATGAATCTAAATTCCCAGTCAAGAAAATTCCAATCAATGACTCAAGATAAAGATCTCCTAGAATTACTACATATCGTCCTTGTGGCCCTAACAATTTCCTCCCATAGTAGTTTCCCTTGGTCCCTATCTAAGTTTGGGGGACGGTATATCACTCCTAAAATCAGTTTTTCATGCCCCTCTGAAAATTCTATCCAAACTGACTCTGTATGTGAACATTAAAATGGTATAAAATACCGACAGGTTGTTAGGTAAGACACATATACAACAGTTAGGTATCTTTATTTCGAAACGTGTAATCAGTCCATCACCCTTAAAGTTTTGAGGTGGTCAGTCCCTCAGTCTGGAGAAGAGCATTGTTCCATAGTATGAAACAATATGGAGATGAGAGGGACCTGACCTCCCAACATCTGAGTTCTTACCTCTTCTAGTGACCTACGTCTCACCTCTTGGCGCTATATAAGGCTCCATCCTGTCACTTCATCTCCATATTGTTTCATACTATGGAACAATGCTCTTCTCCAGACTGAGGGACTGACCACCTCAAAACTTTAAGGGTGATGGACTGATTACATCGTCTTCAAGTATCTTCTGCTTCTATCAACTTTTCTGTACTCGACTGAAGAAGCCTACTGTGTAGGCGAAACGTTTCGAAATAAAGATACCTAACTGTTGTATATGTCTTACCTAACAGACTCTATGTGTTACTTCAGACTTAATACCCGTTTTTATGCAACAGTTCAAGCGATCTCGGACATACAATGCCACCCCACCCCCCTTCCCGATACTTCTATTTACTTGGAACAATTTAAAACCCTGAATATGACATTCCGCAGGCATGTCCCGACTTGTTGAATTAAACCACGTCTCAGTTAAGGCAAATACATCAATGTTACCATGTACATGTACAAGGTATACAAGTACATGTACAAGGTATACAAGTACATGTACAAGGTATACAAGTACATGTACAAGGTATACAAGTACATGTACAAGGTATACCAGTACATGTACAAGGTATACAAGTACATGTACAAGGTATACAAGTACATGTACAACGTATACAAGTACATGTACAAGGTATACAAGTACATGTACAAGGTATACAAGTACATGTACAAGGTATACAAGTACATGTACAAGGTATACCAGTACATGTACAAGGTATACCAGTACATGTACAAGGTATACAAGTACATGTACAAGGTATACAAGTACATGTACAAGGTATACAGACCATAGCTGACATCAGTGACATACTACTATATAGAAAGTTGCTTGTTATGCTGAGCATATCCCTCGAATTAGGTCAGTTTTGTCCCAGGATGCCACCCACACCAGTCCACTAACACCTAGGATGCCACCCACACCAGTCCACTAACACCCAGGATGCCACCCACACCAGTCCACTAACACCCAGGATGCCACCCACACCAGTCCACTAACACCTAGGATGCCACCCACACCAGTCCACGAACACCCAGGATGCCACCCACACCAGTCCACTAACACCTAGGATGCCACCCACACCAGTCCACTAACACCTAGGATGCCACCCACACCAGTCCACTAACACCCAGGATGCCACCCACACCAGTCCACTAACACCCAGGATGCCACCCACACCAGTCCACTAACACCCAGATGCCACCCACACCAGTCCACTAACACCCAGGATGCCACCCACACCAGTCCACTAACACCCAGGATGCCACCCACACCAGTCCACTAACACCCAGGATGCCACCCACACCAGTCCACTAACACCCAGGATGCCACCCACACCAATCCACTAACACCCAGGATGCCACCCACACCAATCCACAAAACACCAGGATGCCACCCACACCAGTCCACTAACACCAGGATGCCACCCACACCAGTCCACTAACACCCAGGATACCACCCACACCAGTCCACTAACACCCAGGATGCCACCCACACCAGTCCACTAACACCCAGGATGCCACCCACACCAGTCCACTAACACCCAGATGCCACCCACACCAGTCCACTAACACCCAGGATGCCACCCACACCAGTCCACTAACACCCAGGATGCCACCCACACCAGTCCACTAACACCCAGGATGCCACCCACACCAGTCCACTAACACCCAGGATGCCACCCACACCAGTCCACTAACACCCAGGATGCCACCCACACCAATCCACTAACACCCAGGATGCCACCCACACCAGTCCACTAACACCCAGGATGCCACCCACACCAGTCCACTAACACCCAGGATACCACCCACACCAGTCCACTAACACCCAGGATGCCACCCACACCAGTCCACTAACACCCAGGATGCCACCCACACCAGTCCACTAACACCCAGGTACCTTTTTACTGATGGGGAACATAGGCAACAGGTGGGAAGAAACACGTCCAATGTTTCTACTCTTTCTGGGAATCGAACCCAGGACCTCGCCGTGTGAAGCGAGAGCTTTAAGGGAGGGGGGGGAGCAGAATCACCAACTTTTTTAATCAGATTTCAATGGGATTGGGACAGTGGATTAAGCAGGATAAAAAAAACGTATAGGCTGCATTTATTTTGACTGTTAGCGTTCAAGTTAGATAGAAAAAAATTATTTTAGGGCCCTGGGACTTTCCTTTTTGTACTAAATTGGTAATATGTACATTGCTCTAGTTGACATGAGATGAAAGATAAAGGCTAGATTATTAATAAGAACATAAGAACATAAGAACGAAGGAACACTGCAGAAGGCCTACTGGCCCATGCGAGGCAGGTCCAAGTCTCCTACCGGCTTAAGCCAATGCACCCAACCTAGTCAGGTCAGGTCACATTGACTTAAGGGAGGAACACGGCAACCGACCTGGTAGCACAAGCTATCAGGTCTAACTCACACCCACCCACATCTACTCATGTATTTATCCAACCTATTTTTAAAGCTACACGACGTTCTGGCCTCTATAACGGTACTTGGGAGTTTGTTCCACTCATCCACAACTCTATTACCAAACCAGTACTTTCCTATATCCTTCCTGAATCTGAATTTTTCCAACTTAAAAAACCCTTGCTGCGAGTCCTGTCTAGGCTAGATATTTTCAGCACACTATTTACATCCCCTTTATTTATTCCTGTCTTCCATTTATACACCTCAATCATATCCCCCCTAATTCTACGTCTTTCTAGAGAGTGCAGTTTCAGGGCCCTTAGTCTATCCTCATAGGGAAGGTTTCTGATACATGGGATCAACTTTGTCATCCTCCTTTGTACATTTTCCAGAGAATTTATATCCATTCTGTAATACGGTGACCAAAACTGTGCAGCATAATCTAAATGAGGCCTAACCAAGGATGTATAGAGTTTAAGAACAACCTGAGGACTCCTATTATTTATACTTCTTGATATGAAGCCAAGGATTCTATTAGCTTTATTGCGAACACTGTTGTCTTGGTTTCAGATTACTGCTAACCAGAACTCCTAAATCTTTTTCGCAATCCGTAATATTAAGATCTACATTATTTAGTTTATATGTGGCATGGTTATTGTCCTTTCCAACATTTAGAACTTTGATTTGTCTATATTAAACTGCATCTGCCACTTCTCCGACCACTGCATCAGTCTATTCAAATCTTCCTGGAGTGCTCGAATGTCCTCGTCAGAATGAATTCGACGGCCTATTTTGGTGTCATCGGCAAACTTGCCGATGTCGCTCTTTATGCCCTCATCTATGTCGTTTATGTAGATTGTGAACAGCAGGGGGCCCAACACTGACCCCTGTGGAACACCGCTCGTGACACTTCCCCACTCTGATTTCTCCCCATTTATGCAAACTCTCTGCTGCCTATTTGTCAACCATGCCTCTATTCAGGAAAAAATTTCTCCTCCTATTCCATGTGCTTTAAATTTCCTCAATAGTCTCTGATGTGGGACCCTGTCAAAAGCCTTACTGAAGTCCATATACACAATATCATATTCATTACCATGATCTACTCCTCAAATACCTTAGTGAAAAAAGTTAATAAATTCGTAAGGCAGGAACGCCCCTTTGTAAAACCATGCTGAGATTCGTTGATTAATTTATACTTTTCAAGGTGGCTACGAACTGCCTCGGCAATTATTGATTCCATAAATTTTCCCACTATGGAGGTTAGGCTTATTGGTCTATAGTTCGAAGCTAAGGACCTGTCACCTGTTTTGAAAATAGGTATCACATTTGCCATTTTCCACTTATCTGGCACTATGCCAGTTTGTAGTGATATGTTGAAAAGATTAGCCAAAGGTGTGCTAAGCTCCTCTTTACATTCCTTTAGAACCTTTGCATACAGTTCATCAGGGCCTGGGGATTTGTTAGGTATTTAATTTATCTATTTGCCTAAGGACCATGTCACTTGTGACCCTAATAGTGCACAGTTTATTATCGTCCTGTTCTACATAATTTATCATTACTGGAATATCGCTGGTATCCTCCTGTGTAAAAACTGAGAGGAAGTATGTGTTAAAAATTCTACACATTTCCCTATCACTGTCAGTGAGCTGACCCGAGGAACTTTTGAGTGGGCCTATCTTGTCCCTGATCTTACTTCTGTATACCTGAAAGAATCCTTTTGGGTTAGTCTTCGATTCTCTTGCAACTTTAACCTCATAATCTCTTTTGCTTTTCTAATTCCCTTTTTTATTTCTCTCTTTAACTGAAAAAATCGATTTCTCAATTCCCCCTCCCCTTTTTTGTTTTTCCTTATATCCCTCTCTTTTGACCAACCCAGATTTTTTAAAAATCTTTGTTCATCCATTTGGGATCTTTTTTTTGGTTTGTTTGATTTCCCTATTTGGAACATAATTTGAATGAGCAGCTGGGAACTATCCCCTTTGGAAAAAAGCTTTCATTTCGGAAACCTTAAACCCCTACCTGACCTTATTTCAGGTCATTCCAGTTCAGCCCCCCCTTTAAAGTAATTTTTAGTCCTATAAATCAGCCAAGGGGAAAGTAAAGGGGCGGGGGATTTGGGATTTGTTTTAAAATTTAGGGGAAAATTCCTTGATTTTTAAAAAAAACTGAGGGATTTGTAAATCATTTTCCCCCAAAGTCTCAAAAAAAAAAAAAAAAAAAAAAAAAAAAAAAAAAAAAAAAAAAAATTAAAAAAAAAAAAAAAAAAAAAAAAAAAAAAAAAAAAAACCTAAAAAAATTTTTAATTGGTTTTTCCCCTACGGGGCAAAAACCCAAAAAAAAATTTCCAAAGGTGGTTTTTTCCCCCTGTTGGCTCTGCCCAAAAATTTTTTTAAAAAACAACCCTGGTTTTTCCGTTTTTTAAGGGAAAGCAAGGGACAAAATTTTTCCGGTCAAATTGCCCCAGTCAATTTTTCTATATTTAAAATCTCCTTTAAAGCCCACATTTTGTATGTTAGTTGCCTTACGAATTTCTTTCCCCATAGAAGTTTATTGCACTCCCTATCAAGTTTTGGGGGGCCCCGGGAAAAATTTAAACCCAAAAAATTAAAGTTTTTTTTTTGGGGGGGGGCCCTTTTGAGAAAGCTGAAACCAAAACAAAATTCCCGGGGTGACGCTTCTAATTTAAATTTTGTCTAACACAACAATTTAAATTGTCTCTACAAATGCTACTCCACCACCTTTCCTGTTGCCCCTGTCAGTGTGGAAAAATTTTTATACCCTTTGATGTGACATTCAGAGGGCACCTCTTTTTTTCGATTGAGCCGGTCTCTGTTATAGAAAAAATTCTTTTTTCCTGCATTGCATAATCTTAGCCATCTATCTTTTTTCTTCACTCCGCTATTAGTTTAGTAAACCTTAAAGGGGAGAAGTCCCTTGCTGCCCTTGCTGCCCCCCTTTGTTTGCTGACCTGATCTATTCTTTATTTATAACTCATGCGAATCCCTTTTATACATTTACTTTTTCCAACCCAAGTGTTAACCTGCTTGTTTCCCACACCCCCAAAATCCTCTATCTTCCATCATTTTTAAAAATCTAGATTTTACCAATGGCCTTCTCAAACGGGTTGCAAATGCTACCCCCGCCCCAGAGAGATGTACCCCATCCCTTGCATAATACAGTTTGCCATAAAAGTTGTTCCAGTTGTCATGAATGGGATTGCAGTTCCTTGCAGTATTGTCTAGCCAGCAATTTACACCAATTCCCCAACAACCATTCATTTCCCATCCCATTTAGGCAAAAGGGTACATTGATTGGGATCCCTCCCCTTAAACTTTAAAGAAATCTATAGCGACCTGTAATTATCTAGCAGCTCTTCCTCCTCCCTTCCCAATATCATTTCCCCCAGCCCTGAGACAGATAATGGGTTTTTTCCCATTACCTGACATTATTTTTTCCCGCCCGTTGCAGGTCCCCAAACCAGCTCCAGGGAACCCAAAACCCATCTCTCATCTTCTTATTCCATTACAAAAAAAGCACGGTCAATATTCTTACCTAGAGTCACCAACCACAAAAGCGCTTACCCCCATTAGCAGGGGCAGTAGACCCTTTCCTTCATGGCCACTGAAGTACATTCATCCGAGAACAGAGAAGGATTTTCCCTTTTTTTTTTCAGATCTTCACTCTTAATTTCCTTTCTTGATGCGCCTTCCATTCTGTGAACCCTCGCCACTTTTAGAGGGCTGGATGCACCTCACTGCTGGTAGCCGTTGCTACCTCCCCAAATACGCCCCCTCCAAACGAGAGACGGACGCACCTACTTGA
>NW_026510621.1:0-12527 GCF_026875155.1 Cherax quadricarinatus | reverse complement strand
TAAACAATAAAAAAAACATTTTCCTCCAAAAGGCTTATTTTTTCGGTTAATTTTAAAAAGGGCACGTTTTGGTTCCTTATCCTTAAAATTCTAATTTTATAGGGGTTTTTCAAGTAAAAAATTAAATTTTTTTTCCCCCTCAACCTGAAGGATAACAATAAATTTTGCCAAAACCCCAAGGGGGGAGATTTTTTAGGGTAAATAACGCCCACTACCTCCAAAACAAAGTTTTATATTGATCCAAAATTTAAACACCATTCCCCACAAGGTTAATTTTTTTTGTGGGCACTAAAACTAGCCCTTTTTTACCTTTTCCCAACCAGGGGGGGTTTTTAAGGTAACAACGGCTCCATCAACAAAAGATATGAGGTAAAATTTAAACTAGCCATACCATCCACGGGATGTGTGAGGTACACGAAAAACTCCCCACTACCTCCACAGGATGGATATAGGTACACAATAAACCCAACCATCCAAAGGATGATTGGGGTAACATAAACAGCCACTACCATCCACAGGATGGATATGAGGTCAAAATAAACTACCACTACCTCCACAGATGGATATGGGGTAACAAAAACTAGCCACTAAATCCACAGGATGGATTGAGGTCAAATAAACTAGCACTCCCATCCACGGGGATGGTATGGGGTACACAATAAACAGCCACACCATCCACGGGATGGATTGAGTACACAAAAACTAGCCACACCACCACGGGATGGATATGGGGTACACAAAACTAGCCCTCCCATCCACGGGTATAGATACCAAAAACTAGCCACTACCACCCACAGGATGGATTGGGGTACAAAATAAACACCATACCACCCACAGATGATATGAGGACCAATAAATAGCCCTAACCATCCACGGGATGGATTAAAGACACAAAAATAGCCACAACCACCACAAAATGGTTAGGTACACAATAAAAGCCATTTAACCATCCACAGGATTTATGAGGACACAATAAACTAGCCACTACCATCCACAGGAGGGATTGAAAAACAAAAAAACCCCACTACCATCCAAGGATGGATTGAGGTACAAAATAAACTAGCCACTACCATCCACAGGAGGATTGGGTACACAAAAAACTAGCCACACCATCCCAGGATGGTTTAAAGGTACCAATAAATAGCCATACCATCCACAGGATGGATGTGGGGGAACAATAAATAGCCACAAAACCACCCACAGGATGGATTGGGTACCAATAAACTAGCCACTACCATCCACGGGTGGATGTGAGGTACACAATAAACAGCCATCCCCCAACCACAGGAGGATGTGAGGTCACAATAAAACTACCACTACCATCCAAGGATGGATTGAGGTACACAAAAACTACCACACCACCAAGGGATGGATGTGGGGTACACAATAAAACTACCCACTACCACCCAGGAGGATTGAGGTCACAATAAATAGCCACTACCATCCACGGGATGGATGTGGGTACCAATAAACAAACCATACTAAACAAAAAAATCCTACCATCCAAGGATGGATTGAGGTCAAATTTTAAACTTGCCACTCCATCCACAGGAGGGATGTGAGGTACACAATAAACTAGCCATAATCACAATATAATCAAAATAAACCCCCACACCATCCAAGATGGGTGAGGTACCAATAAACTAGCCCTACCATCCACAGGAGGAGTGGGGTCACAAAAAACTAGCCAACCATCCACAGGATGGATTGAGGTACACAATAAACAGCCATACCATCCACGGGGAGGGATTGGGGTCCCAAAATAAACTAGCCACACCACCACAATGGATTGAGGTCACAATAAACTAGCCACTACCATCCACGGAGGATTGAGGTACACAATAAACTAGCCACTCCATCCACAGATGGATTGAGGTACACAATAAACTAGCCACTACCATCCACGGGAGGATTGGGGGTACACAAAAAACTAGCCACCCCACCACGGGAGGATGTGAGGACAAAATAAACAGCCACTACCTCCACAGGAGGGAATGAGTCAAAAAAACTAGCCACTACCATCCACAGGATGGATTGAGGTAACAAAAAACAGCCACTACCATCCACGGGGAAAGGATTTGGGGTCAAAATAAACTACCACTCCTCCACAGGATGGAATGAGGTCACAATAACTAGCCACACCATCCCCCCAAAAAAACCAAACCCCCAATTGGATATATGGGGTACCAATAAACACCACACCTCCACAGGATGGAAAAGGGGGAAACCAATAAACTACCTACCACCACAGGATGGATATGGGGTACCAAAAAAAACTAGCCACACCATCCACGGGAGGATATAGGTACAATAAACTGCCACTACCATCCACAGGATGGATATGAGGTACACAAAAACTACCACTACCTCCACAGGAGGTATGATACAAAATAAACTGCCACACCATCCACAGGATGGATATGGGTCAAAAATAAACACCACACCATCCACGGGATGGATTGAGGTACCCAATAAAACTAGCCATCCCATCCACGGGATGGATTGAGGTACACAAAAACTAGCCACTACCATCCACAGGATGGATATGGGGTACACAAAAAAATAGCCACTACCATCCACAGGAGGATATGGGTACACAAAAACTAGCCATACCACCACAAGATATGGGTACACAATAAACTACCCACCACCACAGGATGGATTAGGAAAATAAACTAGCCAACCACCCAGGATGGATAGAGGTAAACAGAAAACTAGCCACACTCCACAGGATATATGGGGTACACAATAAACTACCATACCATCCACAGGAGGAAAAGGGGAAAAAATTTTGGATATGAGGTACACATAAAAGCCACTACCATCCACGGTTTGGTTTGGTACACAATAAACAGCCACTACCATCCACGGATGGATTGAGGTACAAAAAATCCAAAAAAAAATTTAAAACCAATAAATACCACTCCCATCCACGGATGGATGTGGGGTACAAATAAACTGCCATACCATCCACAGGTGGATAGAGGTACACAATAAACTAGCCACCCCCATCCCAGGATGGATTGAGGTACAAAAAACTAGCCCTACCATCCACGGATGGATGTGAGGTACACAATAAACTCCCCAAAACCACCCCAAAATTTGGATGTGGGGTACACAATAAACTACCCACTCCCATCCACAATGGATGTGGGTACACAATAAATAGCCACCCCACCCACAGGGGATGGAGGTGCACAATAAACTAGCCACTACCATCCACGGGAGGATATGAGGTAACAATAAACTAGCCACAACCATCCACGGGAGGGATGTGAGTACACAATAAATCCCACTCCATCCCAAGGGGGGGTACACAAAAAAACAGCCACTCCCATCCACGGGATGGATGTGGGGTACAAAAAAAAACTACCATACCATCCCGGGAGGTGGAGGTACACAAAAAACTAGCCCACCACCCAAAAGGAGGAGGGGGTAACAATAAACTAGCCCCCCACCACAATGGAGGGAGGTACAAAATAAATACCACTACCATCCCCGGAGGATGTGAGGTGCACAATAAACTAGCCATTTTACCACCACAGGAGGAATAAAGGTAACAAAAAACTAGCCACTCCCCACCCACAGGATGGATATGGGTAACAAAAAACTAGCCACCCCATCCACAGGAGGTATGAGGACACAAAAAAACAGCCACTCCCACCACAGGATGGTTTTGAGGTACACAAAAACAGCATTTACCATCCACAAGGGGATATGAGGTCACAATAAATACCCACTCCATCCCAGGAGTTTATAGGAAAAAAAAAACAATAAACTAGCCACTACCATCACAGGATGGTTTTACAAAAAAAATAAACTACCACTACCCACCAAAAGGATGGTATGAGGACACAAAAACAGCCAAACTAACCCCCCATCCCAATATATGAGCCAATAAACTACCCTCCCATCCACAATTTTATAAAAATACACAATAAAACGCCACACCCCACAGGGGAATGGGTCCAAAAACGCCCCCACCACGAGGATAAGGTACAAAATAAACTACCACTACCACCCAGGAGGGAAGAGGACACAAAACACCACTCCCCTCCACGGGATGGATAGGGGTACCCAAAAACTAGCCACTCCCACCACGGTGGATATGAGGTCCAATAAAACCATACCATCCACAAAATGGATAGAGGTACACAAAAAAACAGCCACCCCCTCCACAGGAGGATATGAGGTACACTTTTAATACCCACTACCATCCACGGAGGTATGAGTACACAATAAACTGCCCACCACCACAGGATGGTTGAGGTACACAATAAACTAGCCACACCATCCACAGGATGGATGTAGGTCACAAAAAAACAGCCACTACCATCCCGGGAGGTTGAGGTACACAAAAAACTACCCACTACCACCACAGGATGGAAATAGGTAACAATAAACTAGCCACTACCCCCACAGGAGGGAATGGGGCACAAAACAGCCACTACCTCCACGGAGGGGATGTGAGGTAACAGTAAACTGCCACTACCATCCCAGGAGGGATTGAGGTAACAGTAAACACCACTCCATCCACAGGATGGATTGGGTACACAATAAACAGCCACTACCCCCAGATGGATATGAGGAAACAAAAACACCACTCCCATCCACAGGATGGATATGAGGTACACAAAAACTGCCACTACCATCCACGGATGGTATGAGGACACAATAAACTAACACAAAACCATCCACAAGGGAGTGGGGTCCAGAAAACACCACCCATCCCAGGTTTGGATATGAGGTACACAATAAACTAGCCATCCCACCCAGGGGGATTTATAGGACACAATAAACTACCACTCCATCCACAGATGGATGTAGGTACACAGTAAAACTAGCCCTACCATCCCCGGATGGATGTGGGTACACAATAAACTAGCCATACCATCCACAGGTGGATGGAGGACACAATAAACTACCACACCTCCACAGGATGGATGTGAGGTACACAATAAACTAGCCACTACCATCCAACAGATGGATGTTGAGGTACACAATAAACTAGCCACTACCATCCACAGGCAGCAATATGAAGTCTCACTGAAATATCATCTCTCTCACATTCCCTGCTGTTATAATCTTTAAAATCAGTAATTTTCCTCTTGATGTTCTTCCTGTGTTACTGCTGCTGTTAGTTTTTTTTTTTTTTTTTTGTTTTTTTTTTGTTTTTTTTTTTTTTTTGTGTGTGTTGTGTTGTGTGTGTGTGTGTGTGTGTGTGTGTGTGTGTGTTTTTAATCACTACATTCACTGATCATCACTGCTTCGTTAAATAAAGAACAGAGGACGACGAGAGGAGAGAATGGTTGAGAGAGGCACCTGGGAAGGGGTGGGAGGCAGAGATAGAGAAATGTTGGAGAATGGTAGAGAAGGTCCCCCACCGGTGGTTGATGGGGGGGTCGAGGGGGGGGTAGATGATTGCTGGCCCGGAGCATCTAATCCTTCCTGGTTAATTCCTGTTTTGATTCGTTTTTACCTTCTCACTTTGATGTCACCGACCAGCCTAACCTGGGACTTTGAACATGTCTGCCTGCCTGTCTGTCTGTCTGCCTTCGTCGCCGCCTGCTTTGTCGCTGCCTGTGCTCCTTGACGCCTGCCTGTGCTCGTCTGACTGCCTGCCTGTGCTCGTCTGACTGCCTGCCTTCGTATGCATGCCTGCCTTTGTCTGCCTGCCTGCCTTTGTCTGCCTGCCTGCCTTTGTCTGCCTGCCTGCCTTTGTCTGACTGCCTTTGTCTGACTGCCTGCCTCGTCTGCTTCTGCCTGCCTGCCTTCGTCTACCTGCCTGCCTTTGTCTGCCTGTCTACTCACTCTCAGTATGCATTGCTTTTCCTGATCCACCATTGCTTGTCCTGGACCACCATTGCATGTCCTGATAAATCATTGCTTGTCCTGATCTACCAAACTATTGTGGTTCAACAGACTCAGGAATAGTTATATTTTTCTTATAAAACTCGCTTTTATTTTTCTTATTTCTTTGCTTTTTAGATGTGTATTTTCTGGTTTTGTTTACAGCGCTTATCTCGGTAAACAAAAGTGTTTTAAATCAATCTTTCTTCACGTATTTATATAATCTATCTGTCAAGTCTCAAAAATATGTAAATAATAATAATAATAATAATACCTGCTTCCAATATTATGTAAAGGATGGTTTAAAAATTCCACAAATTGATAATTGAGATACTTGTAGAAATGTTTCGCCAGCCAGTGCCTTCATCAGTCCAGTACTGAGAAGAACGCTGGAAGATAAGGATGAAGAGGAGTTTGAGGTAATCAGTCCCTCAGCCTGGAGTCAATGTGTTGAGTCCATCAATTTTTATAAAAGTACAACAGATGCTCGGAGAAGTGGCTTCACACATCCACTCCAGGATGAGGGACTGATTACTTCAAACTCCTAGTTATCTTTCACCGTTCTTGTCTGTTTTGGACTGAAGAAACCACATGTCTCATTTATCATAATGTGAAGGGTATTGAGAGTGAGATTAAATACCACATGAAGGGTATTGAGAGTGAGATCAAACACTACAAATGTCAGTCTACTGAACACGAACAAATAATGGAGAAATATTTACAATTAGAATGACTTCCAAAAATAAGGGAAGAATAAGATGTTACCAAGGGCAGGAACACCTCCAGAGACGTACCCTGGAAGGGAGCTGAACGTCAGAGCTGCGCTTGTAAGCCTGCAAGCGAGGAGGATCAAATTCCACAGGAGCGTAGCAGGATTCCACAGCCATCGTATAAGAAGAGAAATAGCAGCAAGAAAGTGTTGTAGTTTGTGTCACCAACCTTGCTGCCGTGTCGGATTCAGCGGTGAAGTGTCTTATATGGTGGAAGATTGGGACTCTGGGACGTGCCAAAGGATTGTACAAATGTTGTGTAGAGTTTGTTGGATGAACACGTATCTGGAAAACGGGCAATGAATAATGGGAAACGAAATGGCAGGTGGACATTTTGGGAATGGTAAGGAAGTAATGGTAGTGAATTCTAAACTGTGTGGCGTGTGTGTATTTATGGTTGTTTTTTGTTGTGCGTTTATGGTTTGCTTTTTATGGTTTTTTAAGGGTTATATGGGCCCCGGTAACATTTTGGAACCGTATTTACTGAGTTCGCAAGTCATGATGCCTCGTCCTGCCAAATTAAACCCCTTAGAGGTTGACTTAGACTCAGGCGACATGATCTGGGAATTAATGTGTTTTTGTCCTGTGGGCAAAGCGGCTGCCCCACGGGCATTTGGGCAATGCTCCGTGGCCGCGGGGCTGGGTAAAAAAAAAAAAGTGAAAAAGTGCACAAAAACCCCCGAAGCATGCCACTGCACAAAGTTTTGAAAAAAAATGGAACGCGCCTTTGCTGATAGTGAAAACATTTTTTCGACCTCAGATCACGGTCTGAAAAATTAAACAGTCAACATCGGGTTCTTTTTTTGTAGAGTTTCCCCCAACCAGTGGCTTTACAGTCAAAACAAAATTTAATGCAAAAATTATATAAAAAAGATAAGGTAATCAATCCCCTCAGCGGGCAGCCAGCCTTGGGAGTTGAAAGAGCCGGTAGACCCACTCCGCTTCCGGCTATGGGGGGAGTTCATTTAAAATAGCAGCACTCATTTCGTGCAAAGTGGTTTCATAACGCCATAAACAAAACCGCACAGTAAAACCCATGAAACCCCTTTGACATGTCGATCTGTAACTCTCCCCTGGCTTATATAAAAAAAAAAATATTATTATTTTAAAAATATTATAGTTTCAGGGAGGCAGCCAGTTGGGAAACAAACGGGTACACGGGGTGACAGGGAGTGACGGGTGGGTGACAGTAAGGGGAGTGTTTCCCCAAGGGCCCCCAATTTCCCCTTTTCACTTTTTGCATTAATTACCCTTTTGAAAAAAAAGAAATAGGGTTTTATTATTTTTTTGGTAAATGGGAAAAACCCCCCCCAAAAATGAAGGTGATAATGAAAATATGTTCAAAATGGGAAGAAAGAGAAGGGGGATTAAGGAAGGAGGGGAAAAGAAATTGAAAAGGGAAAAAAAAAAAAATTAAAAAAAAAAAAAAAAAAAAAAAAATAAAAAGGAATTTGGGAGGAAAATTTGAAAGACAGTCGAAAACCCCCTGTTTTGAAAATCTCTAACCAGAACCTTTAGAGCGACACCAGAATCGGCACACCGCTGGGAATAGGGGGGGGAGGAGGGGTTTTGGGAGTCTTTTGCCATCCCTTTGGTAACCTTCCCAACCTTTACCCTTTCCAAAATCACCCTTTAACCCCTTATTCCCTTTCCCCCCTTTCCCTTTCTCCTTCCCAGAGCTCCCGGGGTTTGTATACCCTTTCACTCTGTGTATTGATAATCTTCACTCATTACTGCACCCCAGTTTTCACCCTTGTCCACTTTCATCCGCTTTAGCACTTTCCCTCTTCACTCCCTTTCAGCACTTGTCCCCCTTTTCACTCCGTTTTCAGCACTTGTCCACTTTTCACTCCAGCTTTCCACTTGTCCACTCTTCACCCCACTTTCAGCACTTGCCCATCTTCCCCTGGTCAACAATTATACAACAAAAACACTATACAACAGCCTCGTGTACATTGAATTTTAAAGGATTTAAAAAGGTTTAATTTAAGGCTTTTCAAAAAAAGATTTGAACTTGGGCCCTTTAAAGTAAATACCATTTGATGGGTTTTTTATTGCATTCACTTTTGAAATAATAATTTAAAGCTTTTAGTATTTTTTAAAGAAAGTGATTGGTCGTTATTCACTGACTGACGACGGGTTTTTAAAAACTTTATTCTCTCTCTAGTGAGGCGTATTACCATGGCCTCCTCTCCCTCAGAACAAATACAGCCTTCTGACCCCTCGTTACAGCAGGGAGCTTCCCTTTTCTCTCCCTCCTCCAAAAAAAAAACTCTTCCAAAGGGGGCTTGAAACCCCTGGCCAATGGTTTTTCCCAAATGCCCCAAAAAACCCCCCTTAAGCACCAGAGTGAGTGAGTCTTCCTCGGTGGCCGGCCGGTAACACAGCCTCCAGTTACCTAAAACTGACTGGCTAAACCAGCCTCTATGGAAGACACAGCAAAGGTCGCTTTCCCCCCTTCCTTCATTACCTCTCCCCCCCTCCCCCCCCCTCCACCCCCCTTCCCTTTTTGGTTATTAATAATCACCTTAGTGGACCTAGTTGAGTGCTTTAAAAAATAATTAAAAAAAAAAAAAGAGAAAATAAAAAAATAAGGAATAATAATAAGAATAAGAAAATTAATAATAATCAAGCAACAACAACAATAATATAACAAATTTTGTAATAAATCCGGCCCTCCCCTGCCCCAGGCAGGGGAATGTTTTTTTTTTTTTGGTTTTATCTGGTTTTTTAACCCCCCACCCTTTTTACCTTTAATCTCTTGCTACCCTAAAGTATTCCTGATCAGCCGGGCTGGGCTCGTACGTTTTTTTTTCGTACCACGAAAAAAAGGGTTTTCAGCCCTGATCCACCAGGGGGCCCCGGGCCAGACCGGCCGCGGGGGGCGTTACCCCCGAACCTCTCCAGGAAAAATCCCCGGTACCCTCTCCCCTACACATCCATCCCCGCTTTTTCTCCGTAACCTACTAATTATCCCTCTCCCTTTTGCCACCTATACCCCCGCTTCCTTCCCGCCGAGCGCTGATACCCTTGTGGTTTACGCTTCTTTTTTATTAAAATAAAACTGGTTTTTAAACTGAAAGTGTAGCCCCCTGGGCTATCCATCTTTGTATTTTTCTTTTCAGTACCCCTTTGGGTCTTTATGTTGTGATCAGTCTCCCTGGTCCTTCGGCCTTCGATGAGCGAGATTTAGATCTTTAAACGTGCCCGTGTTTTCCCCTGCTTGATCCTGAAAACTTACACCAGAGTGTCTCTGTACCCCCCCAGATGCTTATCTGAAAACAAAAAACCACACACACACCACACACACCCACACACACACACAACACACACACACACAACACATACACACCACCACACACACACACAACACCAACCCACACACACACAACCACACACACACAAACAAACACAACATACACCACCCCACACACACACACCACACACATACACACACACACACACACACATCACCACACACACACACACATACACACCACCACCACATACACACACAAACACACACACCACACACACAACACACAAACCACACAACACCACACACACTACAACACACACACCAAAACACAACACACACACACACACACACACACACACACACCACACCACACACACACACATAAAACACACAACAAACACACCAACATACACACACACACACACACACAAACTACACACACATATTATATATATATATAAAATATATATATATATATATATATATATATATTATTATATATTTATATATATATATATATATTATATATATATTATATTATATAAAATATATAGTAGGTAGTAGGTTGGTAGACAGCAACCACCAGGGAAAAGTACTACCGTCCTGCCAGAGACTGTGAAACAAAAAACCTGTAATTGTTTTGCATGATGGTAGGTTTGCTGGTTTCTTTTTCTGTCTCATAAACCGCTAAGATAACAGGGATATCTTGCTACTCCTACTAACACTTTGGTCACACTTCACAGACACGCACATGCATATATATATATACATACATCATAGGTTTTTCTCCTTTTTTCTAAATAGCTCTTATTCTTTTTTATTTCTTCTATTGTCCAGGGGGGAAGTGGAAAAGAATCTTTCCTCTCGTAAGCCATGCGTGTCGTATGAGGCGACTAAATGCCGGGAGAAATGGGCTAGTAACCCCTTTCTCCTGTAACAATTACTAAAAAAGAAGAAGAAAAACTTTTAAAAAACTGGTTGCTTAAAATGTGCGTGGATGTAGTGCGGATGACAAGAAACAGATGATTGCTGATGTTATGAATAAAAAGAAGTTGGATGTCCTGGCCCTAAGCGAAACAAAGCTGAAGGGGGTAGGAGAGTTTCAGGGGGGGGAAAATAAATGGATTAAATCTGGAGTATCTGAGAGGTTAGGCAAAGGAAGGGGTAGCAGTAATGTTAATGATCAGTTATGGAAGGAGAAAAGAGAATATGAATGTGTAAATTCAAGAATTATGTGGATTAAAGGGAAAGGTTGGTGCGAGAAGTGGGTCATAATAAGCGTGTATGCACCTGGAGAAGAGAGGAATGCAGAGGAGGAGAGGAGATTTTGGGAGATGTTAAGTGAATGTATAGGAGCCTTTGAACCAAGTGAGAGAGTATTGTGGTAGGGGACTTGAATCTAAAGTAGGAGAAACTTTTAGAGAGGGTGTGGTAGGTTTAAGTTTGGGGTGCCAGGTGTAAATGATAATGGGGGCCCTTTGATTGAACTTTGTATAGAAAGGGGTTTTGTTATAGGTAATACATATTTTAAGAAAAAAGAGGATAAATAAGTATACACGATATGATGTAGGGCGAAATGACAGTAGTTTGTTGGATTATGTATTGGTAGATAAAAGACTGTTGAGTAGACTTCAGGATGTACATGTTTATAGAGGGGCCACAGATATATCAGATCACTTTCAGTTGTAGCTTTCCTGAAGTTTTAAAAGGTAGATGGGATGCAAGGAGAATAGAAGCTCAGGGGAAAAGAGAGGTGAAGGTTTATAAACTAAAAGAGGAGGCAGTTAGGGTAAGATATAAACAGCTATTGGAGGATAGATGGGCTAATGAGGCAAGGCAAAGGGGTCGAAGAGGTATGGGGTAGGTTTAAAAATGTATGTTAGGGTGTTCAGCAGAAGTTTGTGGTTACAGGAAAGTGGGTGCAGGAGGGAAGAGGAGCGATGGTGGAATGATGATGTAAAGAGGTAGTAAGGGAGAAAAAGTTTTGCATATGAAGAATTTTTACAAAGTAGAAGTGATGCAAGGAGGGAAGAGTTATGGAGAAAAAGAGAGAGGTTTTAAGAGGAGTGGTGGAAGCAATGTTAAAAAGAAGCAAATGAGAGAGTGGGTGAGATGTTATCAACAAATTTTGTTGAAAATAAGAAAAAGTTTTGGAGTGAGATTAACAAGTTAAGAAAGCCTAGAGAACAAATGGATTTTTCAGTTAAAAATAGGAGAGGAGAGTTTTTTAATGGAGAGTTAGAGGATTGGGAGTGGGGGGAATATTTTGAGGAAATTTTTAAATGTTTATGAAATAGGGAACTGTGATTTCGTGTTAGGGCAAGGAGGAATAAAAATCTGTAGGGGTGAGGAAGAGCCCCGTTGTGAGTGGGGGGGAAGTTCGGGAGGGAGTAGGGAAAATGAAAGGGGGGGAAGGGGCCGGGGTTGATGGGGTAAAGATAGAAATGTTAAAAACAGGTGGGGGTATAGTTTTTTGGGGTGGTTGGTGCAATTTTTAATAAATGTAGGAAAAGGGGAAGGTACCTAGGGATGGAGAGACAGCATTTTCCTTTTTTATAAAGGCAAAGGGGATAAAAGAGAGTGCAAAAAAATTTTAGGGGGGTAGTCTGTTTAGTGTACCGGTAAATGAGGGGAAGGTTTAAAGAAAA
>NW_026510620.1:0-13920 GCF_026875155.1 Cherax quadricarinatus | reverse complement strand
TTCCCAAAAAACCATTCAACTTGTACACCGTAAGAGCCAATATAACGATCAGTTGTCAGGGCTAGAGCTGGGAGCAGATTGACTACTTGCTAGTCTGTTGACGTGTCGTCAGGTTGGATCAGCTGAGCCACGTCAGCCAGCCGGACATAAACAACTGAAACAATTCACCGGATGGTTCCGAGACTTACCTATATACAACAAGAAATCCTACCTAACCATAATAGTAAAATAATAGTGATAATTACAAAATAGTGATAACGATAATAGTGATAATAACGATAATAGTGATAATAACGATAATAGTGATAATAACGATAATAGTGATAATAACGATAATACCATGGTATTTTTCATATATTAACAGATAATAATATAACGCCGAAAGTCTCTATTTTAGCTATAAACGGGGACTTTCATCAGGCGCTGAAAGGTAGAGGCCGCGTTACACAACCTGAAGGGCATAACACGATAATTGAATAATCCGCCTTGTATAGTAAATGCGGATATTTCTTGGGCTCGCTGGGTAAGCGGCACTTGGTAATAGCCCCTTAATAAATCCAGGCGGGTGACATAGGCGGCTCCTGATACTCTGTCTATTAGATCATCAATACGGGGTAGTGGGAAACCATCTGGTACTGTGAGAGCATTAACCTTACGATAATCAGTGCACATTCTAGAAGTTCCATCAGGCTTGGGAACTAATATACAGGGCGAGGCCCACGGACTTTTTACTCCGTTCTATGACTCCATGGGACAACAAAAATTCTACTTCTTTGTTTAATGTTTCTTGTTTGAGTGGACTTGCCCTGTAAGGGTGACTGTTCACAAGGCTTTGCTCCTTGTACATCTATGTCGTAAATTCCCAATGTACAACACCTAGGGACGTCATCGAATAAAACCTCATAACGTAATATCAAGTCTTTGATATCTTTTGCTTTCTTCAAATCAAGGTCCATAAGAAAGGTATCAAGAGATTGCAATGTCTCTGAATTTTTTAAATGTACTTCTATCGCTTTAGAGATGCTGGGCAGGACTTACATTTTCAGTTTCAGCTAAAGGAAGAACTGTCGAAACTGGTACGATACTAGGGTGGTAAGCCTTAAGTTGGTTTATGTGATAAGTACGTTTTGCTTTTCTCTTTCCTGGAGTTTGTAGTACATAATTTACCTCATTCAGCCGCTCAATCACTTCCAAAGGACCTTCGTATCTAGGTTGCAGAGCGTGTCCAGGTAAGAATTTCTGTGCCATCACACTGTCACCTGGTTTGAAGAAACGAGAGCGTGTGTGTTTGTCATAACAATGCTTCATCTTGGATTGGGCCTTAGCTAAGTTTTTTGAGGCTAATTCCCTCGGTTGTGACAAACACTTTTGCACTAGAGCTGGAGTTGTTTTAAGTGAGGGTTCTGATTTTCCGGTCCATGAATCTTTTAGTATGGCGAGGGGGCCGCGTACTTGGTGTCCGTAAATTAATTCAAATGGACTGAACCTAGTGCTTTCTTGTTCGCTTTCCCTTAAGGCGAACAAGAGGAATGGTATTCCTTCATCCCAATCTCTGGAAAACTGCTCGAAGTACGCTCTCATCATTGATTTTAATGTTTGATGAATCGTTCGAGGGCTCCTTGCGACTGAGGGTGATAAGCAACAGAAAATACGGACTTAATTCCGAGGCGAGATAAGGCATCGCGAAACATCTTAGAGGTAAAATTTGAACCTTGATTGGATTGAATTATTCGGGGAATCCCCACCTGTGAGAAAAATTTTTGCAAAGCTGGAACAATGATGCGAGAATTAATTTTTCTCAAAGGGATAGCCTCTGGATATCGAGTAACGACATCCATAATTGTAAACAGATATTGATTCCCTTGTTTAGTCCTGGGTAACGGACCAACACAATCTATTATCAGGCGTGAGAAGGGCTCACCGCTGACGGGAATCGGAATGAGGGGAACTGGTGGAGGTGTGATGCGAAGGTTTGCCGGTCACTTGACAGACTTGAACAACCTTTTAGATAAGTTTCCACAGTCTCCTTCATTCTGGGCCAATGAAAATGCTTGGCTATTTTGCCCAGCGTTTTCTTTACTCCCAATGTCCTCCCATGGGACTATGGTGGGCGAAACTAATAGCCAATTCTCCTAAAGGTGCTAGGTAGCACTACTAGATGTTTGCTGGTAGACAGATGATCGTCGGAAGACAAAAGAGACTTTTCCTTTCTCATTAATATACCATTAGCAAGATAGTAACAATTGTCCAGGTCTTGGGCGTTCGTCTTCTGTAATAACTATCTCTCGTAATTTCTCTAGGGATGGATCAAGGAACTGATCCCTTATTAAATCTTCTTTCGATAGCATTTTAATATCAGAATCTTGAAAAGGGCCGATCATAGAATATTTCAGATTTGAAGATCCGGGTTGTAAGGATCGACTGAACAATAAATCGAGACCTAAATCTTCGCCTTCACTTAGGACTTCAGTTGATAAAGGATTTTGAGGCGCTCTAGACATTGCTCTAGTTATAACATTGAGAGGAAATAAGGTAGGAGCCTCTTTTCGAGCTTCTATGGCATAGTTAATGTCAGTAGAATTATCAATAACTAGAGGCTCTCGGCTTATACCCGGATAGTCTAGATCATTGCCTATGAGTAAGTCAACGCCCTGAATAGGAAATGTTTCACTGGATATACCTACCAACACAAAGCCAGTATAGGTTGGTGTTTGGATGTATATCCTGTGAAGAGGCACTCTTATAATGGCGCCTCCATAGGCTTCTAATAAGACATCTAGCTTTGTGCGAGTCATATCACTTATGGGAAGTATGTCCTGCTTCAACAATGTTAAATAACTTCCAATATCATGGAAGGAATTAATTTCAACTAATTGAGTCTCGTCTATTCCAACTTTCACTTTAGCAAAGTAGGGACTCATAGCTGAGTGAATATCTTTTTCCGAAACAGCTTAGTATTGAGTCATCTAGAATGACTACTGATTCGTTCTTGTGAACCTTGTTCGGTACTAGGGTTCAGTTTCTTTTGAGTTGTCGATGAAGATATTACCTGAGTTGGGAAACGAAGTCGCTCGTTCCTGGTATCCCTCTCTAGCCAATAACAGTATTTCCTTACATGCCCTTTCTTATTACAATAAGTGCAGTTCAACTCACTGTTATGCCTTAGTGATTTTGAACTTTTCCTAGAGTTAGATCTAAATTTATTATTAATGGGCGTGGAGGCATCATAGGAGGTCGGCAAGGATTCTGTATGCGACGCATCCCTGTAAGATTGGATCGTCCTTTCTTAGGGGCATATTTAGTCACTGTTTCCTTACTTTTTGTTTCGCCAATCAATTGTTGAGATATTTCATAATTATCAGCGAGCGAGGCTGTTTCTAGTATATTTACTATGGGGCAACTAATCAAATACCTATGCAAGTCTTCTGGTAAATTATTATAGAAATCCTCATGCAGGATCAATTGGGAAAGACTTTCCATAGATTTGCAGTTAGAAGCTCTACACCATCTCTCAAAAGCGATTTCTTTTCACGATACAAAATCCACATACGACTGAGTTGGCTGGCGTTTCAATGCTCTAAAGGTTTTTTGATAACTTACTGGGAGGAGATCATAAGCCTTTAGGATAGCCTTCTTAACGGAATCATAATCCACATATTTCTCAAAAGGTAACATAGCTGTACAACTTTGAGCTTTACCAGACAACAAAGTATGTAATAAGGTTGCCCAGTGTTGTCAGGGCCAGCGCATAGCACGTGCTTGATTCTCAAAGACTTTAAAATAAGTATCTAAATCTCCGTCATTAAACCTTGGAACCATAGATGCAGCTTTTTTGTATATTGAAAGAATCATTTGAGGATTCAGTACATCTTTCACTCACATTACCTTGTTGTTGTTGTCTTATATAGCGGAGCGTTTCCCTTTGAAAGTCTTCTTCATTTAATTTACGCTGAGCCTCAATTTGAGCAGTCTGTAAAATAAATAGTCTCTCTAATTTCTCAAACTGACTTTGAGAAATATGCCCCGATGGTATCGAAAATGAGGGAATTGAACTGGCGGTATGTGGATATTCCTTTGGACGTGCACCTTGGTGAGGGCCAGGCTGACCATTAATAGGAATTCCTTCAGTAACGGGCGAATGCCGAACAGCGGCTGCACCCTGCAGTACTTCATCTTCTTTAATAGAGGCCAAAGCGGGACCTAATCTATCTGATTCAATTTCAAGATCAACCTTTTGAAATTGTTCTTCTAATACTTCGATTCTCGACTGGTAGCTTACTTAAGAAACTAAACTTTCAGAGTCAGAATCTCCTGCTACATGATGGTTAGAGGCCCCTGAAAACAATTTGTTTCTAATTATTGCCCTTACGGTATTGGCTGTGTAATAGCTATCGTATGGTACTCCCCAATTTACGGGCTATCTGCCAGCACGTTTGAAGTTTCAAGGAGTCCAGCTTTGACAATGTTAAATCTTCAAATAACTCTTTAATGTGATCTTCCATGAATCTGGCCGTATAGTATCTCTATGGATTACTGAACTGACCAAGAATATAAATATCAAGAGTCCTTTCAGAGTAATGAGGAACAAAGTGAGTCAGCTCTAGAGTCCAATTCTCAAAACCATTCAACTGTACACCGTAAGAGCCAATATACGATCAGTTGTCAGGGCTAGAGCTGGGAGCAGACTGACTACTTGCCAGTCTGTTGACGTGTCGTCAGGTTGGATCAGCTGAGCCACGTCAGCCAGCCGGACATAAACAACTGAACAATTCACCGGATGGTTCCGAGACTTAAACTCTATATACACAGAAATCCTACCTAACCATAATAGTAAAATAATAGTGATAATTACAAAGTAGTGATTAATAACGATAATAGTGATAATAACGATAATAGTGATAATAACGAAAATACCATGGTTTTTTTCTATATTAAAGAAAAAATATAACCCCGAAAAGTCTCTATTTTAGTTTATTGTCTGCATCGCTATTGGGCCGTGCAACCCCTTTCCGACGTCCTCAGTAACCTGACAGCATGGTACGGGGAGGTGTTGTCTTTCGCTAGGGGTTTTGAGGTAGAGTGCGGACGGCTTTGCACCCCTCTACTGTTTCCCAGCGAGCTAATCAGTCAACAATGGCGCCAGGTGTTCGCAGGAGGTGAATCTGTGGGCTTTGAATTTATTAGGGGGGGTTTTTAACCCTACGTCAGTCGATTGTTATTGCCCAAAATTATACGGGGAACTATGCTCAGAGACGGGGGTTTATTGGAGTGGCACTAAAACGGTGTAATAGAATTTTCGTGAAAGTGCTAATGCTAAGTATACGGGCTTTGGTTGATCGTTACCAAAGTCACATTACGAAACACCGGCAGTGGGGGTCAAGTGATTGATGTATCCGACAATATTCGGGGGTTAAGCCCGCAACTCCCTTTTGAGGTGTGAGTAGATTTCGAAATGTTTTTCGAACGTTAGGAATGTACATCTGGCCAAAAACCCCCGGGGAAATGGGTAAAAGGTGCTTACACGGAACCCTGAGGGTTTTTTAATCTCAAGATGACGCTTAGGCACCTTTACCCTCGTATGTATATCCAAAGAGTTTAAAAACCCAAATTTAATGGTAGCATATGCGGGGCAGGGGGTAGTGCCGCTGTGTGGGAATTTGACATAGGCGGCAGATGTGGCAAGGGAAAGTATGGCCCCTGGGCCGGAAAGGGGGCGGAGCCCTGCGCATGAGCCCCGATCCTAAGGGGGAAAAGGGGGGAAAGGAGGAGGGCGTGGCGCATGTGGAGTGAAGAGGTGGTGGCCCCCGGGAAAGGGAAGAAGTGGGACCATGAATCACCGGGCCCTTCAACATGGCTCCGGGGCCGGCAAGGGGCGGAGCCCCTGCCTGAGCACCCAATCCTAAAGAGAAACGGGTTCAAGGAGGAGGGCGTGGTCGCATGTGGAGTGAAGGGGGGGGTGGCTCCCCCTGGGGAATGGGGAAGAATTTGATCCATGAACCCGGGCCCCATCAACAGTACAGTTGTCAAGTGAGGAGGGTACAGGAGGGCGCAGCAGTGAAGGCTATTGGGGGGAGGAGTTGGGGGGACGGGGATACAGGCTGTTACAGTCTAGGGGGTGGAGGTTACAGCGAAAAAGACCCGGGGATCAGGGTAGAAGGTGTGTGTGGGGAAGGGGCCGGACAGGGGGCAATGGGTGGAGATGCGCGGGTGCCTGGAGGGGCTGGGGCGGGGTTTAAGGGGGAAGGTGGAAAAGCCATTTCTGGTCCCAGGGACTCCGAAGGAAACGAGGGGGATAAAGGAAAAGGGCAAAGGCCAAGCGGGGGCAGTTGGAAGATTTTCTGACAGGGAAAGGCCCCGGGAAAAAAAAACTGGGGTTCTGGTCCCCAGGTGTTTGGGGGAAAAAGGGGAAAAAAAGGGGGGGGGGATGGTTTTGGGGAAGGGGGGGGAAAAAGTGGCAAAGGCCCCTGGGGGAACAGTTGAAAGGAAGTTTAAAAGAGGGGGGGGAAAAAAAAAGCGGCCCCCGGGTTGTTAAAAAAAAAGGGGGAGGTGTTTAAACGGGGAAGGATTTTTTTTTTAAATGGAAGGGTTTGGTTTTTTTGTGAGAGCCAAAAATTTTAAAGTTGGGGGTGTGAATTTTGGGGGCCTGGGTTATAGGCTTAGGTTGCCGTGTTGGGTTTTTTTAAAAATTAAAAGGGGGAAAAGGGGGGGTTATCAAAGGGGGGCGGGCCCTTTGTATGCAAAAAGGGGAAAAGGGGGGGGGGGGGGGGGGGGGGGGGGGGGGGGGGGGGATGGGGAAGGGGGGGGGGGTGTGTGTGACCCCCGGGAAAAGGGGGGGGTGGGGAAGAGGATTTTTGGGGGGAGTTTTTTTTTGGTTATTTGCCCATTGGGGGGGGGGGTTTTTTAATTAAGGACGACTTTGGAAACCCCGGGAGGGAAAATTTTTTCCTCATCTTGGGGGGGGGCCGCTTAGAGTCTTCTTACTTTGAAGCTTTTCGGGGGGAGGGTCGGGGGAGGTGGAACTACGTTTAAAAGGGGATATGCGGTCGTTTGGACGGTTATATTTATTCGGAGGGTTTTGGTAGATTTTTTTTAAAAACTATGATGGTGGTCTTCCGACATAGGGCGGTTTATTAGGGGAGGTGGGAGGGGGATGCTTTGGCTCGTAGGCAGGAATTTATTGGAAACTAACACGATGGTTTTGGGGGATAGGAGGGAGGGGAAGGTTTGCAATTTTTTTGGGGGGAACAGCCTGTCCCGACGGGAAGAAACTGAGGAAGACTGGTGGAGGGTGGGATAGTGTGGCAATTTAAAGAATACGTCATTTTTATGTGGGGAGGGAAAACGCATAATCAATTGGGGTATGGTTTGTAAAATTACTTGAACAATTTACGGAATTGTTACGAGGGGGGGGGGGTGGCCGGGGTTACCCGGGGGGGTATACACTTTTTGAGGACAAAATACGGGTTTGAAGAAGAACTTTTTGCACTGTACGGGTACGGGCCCGGGGTTGGAAAGATACTGGGGGCCCCCCCCCGAAAAAGCCATCAGTTGTGTGCGCGAGGACGAAGGTTTTACGCCCCCGCGAACGACTACAATACCAGGGTTTGAAGTTTTATCTTCTGGGGGGGGTTTTAGAGAGGGTCGGTATTAAGGGACCCAAGGGGATGATGCATATGCAGATAGGGGTTTTGAGGAATACGGGGAAAAGTAGTGGGGGGATGGGAGGTTCTTGGAAGGTATTGATATGTCCGTGCAAATGGGGAGGATATCGGGGGGCACGGGGGGGGTCATTGAGGAGGGGGAAATATGGAGAGCCCTTTTACATGAAAAAGGGTTAAAGGCCCCGGGGGATCGAGGGGTTCCCTAGCAAATTTTATGTAAGCACTGGGTTGTTGGGGGTTTCTAGTAGGTTTAATGAATGCCAGAAAGACGGAGGAAAGTGGGGAGAAATCTCAGGCAACGGCGGTGGTGGTGTTGGTCCCAAAGGGGTTTAAACAGCAGAGTACCCTTCGGGATTACGACCATTTCATTGCTTTGGTGTTTAAAAATTATTTTGCGAAAATTTTGGGAAGGGTTTAAATTTTTTGGGGGGGGAGGGTCGTGTTTATCTCAGTTTGGTTTACCTGGTAGGTCATGAGGGGGGCCACGGGGATTATCAAGGGGTTTTCCGGAGGACAGGGAAAGGGAAAGAGGAGGTGGTGGCGTTGGATTGGAAGGGGCTTATATAGGGTGGAAAGAAAGGCTTTGAGGGATATTCCCTACGACAGGGTTTGGCGAAGAAAAAGTGGGGTGGGGGGATACGTGTACCAAATGCAAAGGGTAAATGCAAATCAATGGGTGTGTGGGGGGGGGGGTCAACATGGAGGGGGTTTCGGCAGGGATGTCCTTTTCACAAAATTGTTTCATGTGTTCAGGACCCCTTTTTGGAGGGGAGGTCGTCAAAGGCCGGGGGGGAGGGATGGTGAGCTGAAGCCGTGGCCGGTTTGGTGGGCTATGTTGATGATACCCCTATTTTGGCAAGTGAGGAGACACGGTTGGACTTTTGGGGGGGAATTTTGTCCCTTTTTGGGGGGGCACGGGGATGAAGGTAAATCGGGAAAAGTCAATATCATGGGGGGGGAGAGTGGAAAGGTTAAGGGGGTGTGTGTTGTGCGGGGGAGGACCGGGAGTCTGAAATCTGGGGTTTTGTCGTATAGGCTGACCTGAGTGCTGAAAGGGGTTTTGCAATTCGAATGGGATGGTGGAACAGGTGCACGAGGTTGGGAAGCTGCGACCTCACCATTTAACCCTTGGGCAGCGTGTAATTGTCATCAAGTATTACTTATAGTAAAGTCGGGTTTTGTTTGGGCTGTGGATGCCTTTAAAACAGGAAGGGGCGATCACGGTATTTTTTAGAATGGTGTTCAAATTTTTGGGGGGGTTCAGGGTGCAACGGGTTTGCGAAGGGAGGTAGGAATTCCCGGTATGTGGGGGGGGGGGTTTTGTTGGACTTGAGAAAGGCGTCAAATTTGTTTATTAAGAGGGAATGATGAGTGCAGGGGGAGGGGGGGGGTCAGCTAGATAAGGTACATGCTCACCTGGGGAAAGGTATGGGGGGGCGGAAAAATGAAGGAATGCGAGACAGTGTTCCGCCTTAAGTACCCGGGGAACCGGGAAAAGTAAAGGTGGGAACGTTTTGTAAATTTTTAAGAGACATGTAGGGGGCCCGGTTGAAGGATTACCCCATGTATGCGGGATGAATATGGCGAAGGGTTTTAGAAAAATTAAGGATCGCCCTAGGGGGTGAGGTTATGTACCGTTTCCTGCATGGGTTTTTTCCCAAGGGAGCGTGCTCCCCGAGACAGGAGGGTTATTGAGGGTGGGGGGTGTGGCAGATGAGTGGGGGGAACTGCGTATCATGTCGTTCTATTTTGTGAAGGGTTGGAGGGGGCATAGGGATGGAGCGTAAGGTGTGGGGAGGGGGGGGGGGCCAAGGTTGGGGGGGGTTATTGCGAGCGTTGATCTTGTAAAGAGTGGTGTGGGGGAGAGTGTGGGTAAGAGGTTTTGCAATGTCATCGTGGACTACATATATGTTTTTTGGGGTATGAGGGGGAAGGTGGGTGGGGGTGTGCTGAGAAGGACTTTGGCGGCGACGTTTATCGAACTTTGTTTTCGAAAAAGGGCATTTTTGGGGAAAAGGTGGGGAAGTATTTTTCTGAAGGTTATAGAGGATAACAATAGGGATTTTAATTTGGGGTTATAAGGGGCTTTAAAATGCCCCGGGGGTGAGTGGGGTTAAAAAGGGGGGGGGGGGGGTTAGGGATTTCAACGGGCTCACCCCCTTGGAATGCAGGATGGGGTTGGGTTTGTGATTGGGGTTTTTTCTAGTGTGGACCAGATGAGAGGTTGTGCAAGATAAGTTTTGCTTAGTTCCCTTGATGGGGGGGTGTAAAAGGGGCAGTTAAAATAAAAAATAATGTATTAAAGTACCTATAAATTATATAACATGTATATTTCTTTGGGTAGCGTATTATGTTTTTCCCCTTACGCTGGTATTGCAATTTGAATTTGAATTTTTTTTGAAGGGTTTTTTTCCCTTTTACTATTTTCCCTTGAAGCATGAGTTATTTTTGTTTTTTTGTAACGTGGGCCAGCATCGTTTTGGTGAATTTACCCTATTATTATTGTTTTATTTAAGGTATTGTAATTTTTTTAGTCCTGTCCATTTTAGGTTTTAAAAAATGCTTCCTCAGTGACATGTGTCATAATAATCCTAAAATTTGGGTAATAATGTCTGATTATTTAGGGGGTGATAGGGTTTGTTTTTAATGTGTTGTGGGAGTGGGGGGGGGGTGAGGGCACCTGTGGGTTTTCAGCACAGGTTTCTTAATAAAGGATATTTGTAGGGCTGGGTTTATTTTTTTTGAGGGTGGTATTATGGGGATTTGTCATTAAGCTGGGAGCTTATTGTGTTGAGGTTGTAATTTTAGGGGGTTTTTTTTAATACCATTTTGTGGGCCCTTTTTTATTTTAACTTTTTCCTTCTTAAATTGTATATGTTATAAAAATTGTATATAGTAGACTGGCAGATGTTTCCTGGATTGTTTTGTTTTTATATATTGATTTACTGTGTTGCCTTGGCTTTTTTTTTTTTGTAAAGTCCCTTTAATATCTGTACATGAAAATTTTTAATAAAATATAAAAAAAAAAAAAAAAATTTTAGTATAAAAAGGGGACTTTCGCGCTATAAATTAAGTGATGAACATATGTCTTCAATATTTAAATAAAACAAGGATGACCCCAAATTTTGAAGATTTTAACCCTGTCATCCTTTCGTTGCCTGTTATCCCGCTTGTCAAGTATCCTGAGTGTCAATCATCCTGGGGTCCAGTCATCCCCATACCCTCTCCTGCAATATCCAGTCATCCTGCAGTGTCCAGTCACCTGCAAAGGGCCCCGTTATCCCGCAGTGTCCTGTCATCCCCGCAGTGTCCAGTCCCCCCTGCAGTGTCTTCATCCTGCAGTGCCCGTTTATCCTGCAGTGTCCATCATCCTGCAATGTCCAGTCATCCTGCATGTCCTTCATCCTGCAGTGTCCCTCATCCCGCGTGTCCTGTCATCCGCAGTGTCCCGCACCTGCATTTCCTGTCATCCTGCAGTGTCAGTCATCCCAGTGTCCAGTCATTCCCCAGTGTCCGCCCCCCTACATGTCCAGCATCCGCAGTGTCCCGTCATCCTACAGGTCCGTCATCCTGCAGTGTCCTGTCATCCTACGTGTCCAGCATCCCGCATGTCCGTATCCTGCAGTGTCCTGTCATCCTCGTGTCCAGTCTCCTACAGTGTCCGTCACCAAAAATGTCCGTCATCCTGCAGTGTCCTGTCATCCTACGTGTCCAGTATCCTGCAGTGTCCGTCTCCTGCAGTGTCCTGTCATCCACAGTGTCCAGTCATCCCACAGTGTCCTGTCATCCTGCATGTCCAGTCACCTACAGTGTCCTGTCACCTTCAGTGTCCATCACCCACAGTTCCCCTCATCCTCAGTGTCCAGTCATCCTGCAGTATCCCGTCAACCCTGCATGTCCCGTATCCTGCGTGTTTCCCGTCACCCGCATTTTTCCCTCTCCTGCATTTTCCAGTCATCCTGCGTGTCCATTTATCCTACAGGTCCAGTCATCCTGCAGTGTCCCGTCAACCTGCACGTCCAGTCAACCTGAGCGTCCGTCCTTTTTGTAGCACCAATATCCAACATCCAGTCATCCATCAAAAATCCAGTCATTCAGAACTCCCGCATCCAGCAACACCCCTTTATCCAGCAAATCCATTCATCTACAACTCCATCATCCATCAACATCCATCATCCATCAACATCCATCATTCAGCAACATCCATCATCCTCAACTCCAGTATTCAGCAACATCCAGTCATCCAGCAAAATTTTCCCGTATCCAAAACTGGGGGGCTTTTTTACACTGAAGAGAACGTGTATCAGAGCCTCAGATCTTTTACTGGGCTATTAAAACTTTTAAAATTGTCTTAATGGGCCCACACGTCCTTGAAAACCTTCATGGCCAGGGAAATTAAGGGGGGATTCAGTTCCCTTTTTTCAATTGTTATTTTTTTTCTATAATCTACGTTGTCCTAAATTCTATCGCATTTGCTTTGTCTTTTCGTTTTAAAGGGGAAGTTAGAATCTTTTTTTTAATTCAGGTATAACTTAGCAAAACTTTTTAGGACAAATTTGTTTTTCAGAGGGTTTAGCAAAACTCGCCTCTGTAACAAACTGCCACACGAAACGACCGCGAAGTATGTGAGGAGCTCAACACGGGCTCAAAGAAGGTTCAAGGGAAAGAAGGGGCTCCAGAAAGGCAGAGAGGGAGGGTACACCATCAAGTGTTTACACAAAATAAAAACAAGGAAAGAAGTGAAGAGCCCGCTAAGCAAGCTAGATACCTCAAAAGCGAGGGGGCCAGATAAAACTCTCCATGGGGATGGAGAAGGGAGCAGGGTTCGATATGTTAACTAAAACCATCTTCAAATGAATGGTTCAAGAACCAACTGTTGATAAATTAGACACATCGACTCAAGGGTTTTTGGGGGCTGATTACCTCATTTCTCCTCCTATTCTTCAAGATTTCCCCTTTTTTAGGGATGAACCACTGTGGGCGAAACGTTTCCCCAATAAAGATACCCCGAGTTACATGTGTCTAAATTTATCAACCCAAACTTCAAAACCCTCTATCAAAACAGGAAGACAAACCCGAGGTATGGAAGCAGCAAAAGTAGTCCCAGTTTTTAAAAAAAGGAGACGACACGAAGCATTAAACAAAGACCAGTGTCATTGAATGATTTTTGGGGATGCAAAAATCATGGAGAAAATTATTAGAAGAGTGGGGGAGCACCTAGAAAAGGAAAAAGCTTATCAGTGACAGCCAGCACGGTTTCGGGATGGAAAATCCTGTGTCACAAAAAACCCACTGGAGGTCTATGACAGGGTGACAGCAGTAAGACAAGAAAGAGAAGGGGGGTTGATTGCATTTTCTTGGACTGTAGGAGGGGGTTTTACACAATTCCACAAGGGGATTTGTGCAAAAGCTGGAGGACCAGGGAGGGGGTAACGGGAAGGGAATCAATGGTCAGGGAATTTCCGTCAGGAAAACAAACGAGTATGGTCATGGGGAGGTATCAGAATGGGCACCTGTGACGAGCAGGGTTCCACGGGGCAATTAGGACCTTGCTTTTTTGGGATTTGTGAACGACAACGGAAGGAAAGATCAGAAGTGTTATTGCAGATGACGTGAAAATTGATGAGAAAAATTTAGTCGAACGGGGGCAGGGAGAACTACAAAGGGATCGACAGGCGCACCTGGGCCAGTAAAAAGGCTTTTGGGGTTTTAGCCCACTAAGGCAAAAATCTGAAGATTTGGGGAAAGGCAAAGAAGACCGCAGGCGGGTATTCTAGGGGCCGATACTACAAAACCTCACTTTAAGGAAAAGGATCTTGGGGGGAAAATAACCCGGGACATCTCCCGAGGCGCACATCAAAACCCAAAAAACTGTTGCAGCATATGGGCGCCTACAAAATAAAAAACAGCATCCCCAATTCAAAAGGAATTTGTTCGTACCCTGTACCTGTGTGCTTTAGGCCATATTTGGGGTAGCGGGGACCCGTTTGGAACCCACCTAACCAAGCACGTAAGGAAACTAGAGAAAATGCAAAGGTTGCAACAAAAATAGTCCCCGGGGTAAAGGGGGATGCCCTCCGAGGAGAGGTTAAGGGGAAAAACACCGACGACACTGGAGCAAAGGCGCACAGACTGGAAGTTGAAACCAAAGAATCCAGGGGTGTTAGACATATTTCTTAGTCACAGAGTTTCGGAAGTGGAATATTTTTGGGGAAATGATTTAGGGAACAGGATTTCCTACATAGCTTTTTGAAGAGGT
>NW_026510619.1:0-13539 GCF_026875155.1 Cherax quadricarinatus | reverse complement strand
CCCTGTTGCCTGTAAAAAAACCCTAAAATATCCTCAAAAACCCTTTTGTCCTCCCCCACTCCACCATTCAAGCCCTCCAAAACCCTTTTCCTCTCAAAACACCCGACACCCCCCCTTCCCAAATATACCTTGCTTGATATATAGCCATTACTTGCAGCCCAAGCCACAAACCTGAACCCCCGTTGAACATCTGTCATAATACCCCCTTACATAACCCGTCCCCCCAAAACCCCACACAAAACTTTAACCCCTCGCTAGATTTCCAAAATGTCCTTTCCCTAAGGGGAATACCCTGAAAAAAAACCTGTCCTTCCCTTTTCCTTCCCCCCGGGGAATCCAAACTCCCCCCCTGTGTTTTACAAAATCCAGTACTTTCCCTTCTGTTCCCAAAAACTTAGCAAAAATCTTGTAACCCCGAGCCATTAACGAAATCGCTCTAAAAATCACCCCTTTTTGGCACTAAACAGTGACACCCATTTTTTTCAATTTCTCCATCCTTCCACTACTTAACATAAATTAAAAAACCCCCACCAAAAAAAAAATGCCTTACACCCCACCAATGCACCTATTAAAATCTTTTGGTATACCGTTTTCCCCCAGTGTTTCCCCTGTCACGCCCAAAAAACTGCCTCCACCCCCTCTCAAAATATCTCTCAAGTTTCCCCTATCCTACTCACTTAACCATTGTTGACCCCCTTCTTCCCAAACATCCCTCCCCGAAACCCCCCCAAACCTCCCCCTTTTCCCTAAACCAAAATTTTTTTTTTTATTATTAACACCTGGCCGATTTTCCCCAAGGCGGGGTGGCCCAAAAAAAAAAAAAATTTTTCACCTTTCACTCCCCTGTCTTTCCAAAGGGCTTACATACATTTTTTTAAACGCAACTTTTCACCCCTCCTTCAGAGTGAGGCCTGTACTTCCATCTCCGGAAAATCCAGCCGCTGGTTTCCCTGAACCCTTCTAAATGTTTTTCCCCTCTCCAACGCCGCAAGTATTAAAAACCTTTGCTCCCTTCCTCCCCTTAAAAACCCCTTTACACTTTCCCCGCTGGAGCCGCCCCCCTTTACACAAAAAAATCCTTTTCCCCCCCTCCTCCTTTTCCTGGCCCGGCCCCTCCCCACCCCCCTCAGCTGAACGCCGAAGCCGCGCCCATTCCTCTTGCCGAACCACCCCAAAAACCCTTCCCAGGCCCTCGAACAACTTTTGGGGACCCACCCCCCCCTTCCCTCGTTATCTGCCCTTTTAAAAACCCACTTGCCCCAGACTCTCTCCCCTGCCCCAAGCCTTTTCCCCGTGCAAATTCCAAACCCCGCCCCCCTTCGGGCGGGGTAAAAATCATCCCATTCCCCGCTTCCAAGGACAAACTTTACGCTTCTAAATGCCCCCTCCCCCCTTTTTCCCCCATTTTTTTTGCCTTACTTTCATGCCCAATCTCGCCTCCCCCCTTTTTGCATTCAATCATCCAACTTTTCCCTTGATTCAACTTTCTCACCCTTTTTTTGGGGACCCTTTTTCTTTTCCCCATTTCCTTTCTTTTTTTGATACCCTACCAAATTAATCTACCAAACCCCTGAATTCTCTTCGAATCACCCAAGGCAAGTGTCACGCAAAGAGCAACTGTGACAACTCCCACTTTGTGTGTAATTCTTTATCTTTTAATCCACACCCCTTGCCAAGAAACCCTCGCATTTACTTCCTTCAACCCTATCTATAAAAAATATTGAACAACCCCGGTACACACCCATCCTTGTTTAAGGCCTTTTTACTGGGAAATAACTCCCTTTTCCTATCCTAAGAGCCCACTACCCTAAAAAAAAACTTCACTGCTTTCATAACCTACCTCCCAACCTACTCTCAAAATCTGCCACATTGCCCCCCCCTTTCCCCCTGTCAAACGCCTTTTTCAAATCCATAAATGCCACAAAAAAACTCTTTAGCCTTATCTAAATACTGTTCATTTATGTGTTTTCAGTGTAAACCCTAGTCCACACACCCCTACCTTTCCTAAAGCCTCCTTGTTCATCTGCTATCCTATTCTCCATCTTACTCTTAATTTCTTTCAATAATAACTCTACCATACACTTTACCAGGTATCTCAACAGATTTTTCCCCCATTAATTTTTTGCACTCTCTTTTGTCCCTTTGCCTTTATACAAAGGAACTATGAATGCTCTATGCCAATCCCTAGGTACCTTACCCTCTTCCATACATTTATTAATAATACCACCAACCACTTAAAAAATATATCCCCACCTGCTTTAATATTTCTATATTTATCCGATCAATCCCAGCTGCCTTACCCCCTTTCATTTACCTACTGCCTCACAAACTTCTCCCACACTCACAACGGGCTCTTCCTCACTCCTACAAGATGTATTCCTCCTTACCCTATACACGAAATCACAGCTTCTTTCTTCATAAAATTTTCAACAATTCCTCAAATATTCCCTACATCTTCCCAATACCTCAAACCCTCCATTTAATAACTTCCTCTCCTATTTTAACGACAAATCCATTTGTTCTCTAGGCTTCCTTAACTTGTTAATCTCACCCCAAAAATTTTTTCTTATTTTCAAACAAAATTTGTTGGTAATATCTCACCTACTCTCTCATTTGCTCTCTTTTCACATTGCTTCCCACTCTCTTAACCTCTCTCTTTTTCTCCATATACTCTTCCCCCCTTGCATCACTTTACTTTGTTTAAAAACTTCTCATATGCTACTTTTTCTCCCTTACTACTTCTTTACATCATCATTCCACCCAAACGCTCCTCTTCCCTCCCGCACCCACCTTCCTGTAACCACAAAAATTCTGCTGATGACTCTAACACTACATTTTTAAACCTACCCCATACCTCTTCGACCCATTGCCTATGCTCTCATTACCCCCTTGTCCCCCAATAGTTGTTTTATCTTCCCCTAACTACCTCCTCTTTTATTTTTTAAAAACCCTTCATTTTCTCTTCCTGTGTTCTTTTCTCCTTGTACCCCATCTCCCTTTTTACTCTCAGTGTGCAAAACTAAAAAAGTGTTTGACATACTGTGGCCCCCTATAAACATGTACATCCTGAAGTTACTCAACATCTTTTATTACCAATACATAACCCAAACAAACTACTGTCATTTCCCCTAATCATATCTTTTACTTTTTTCCTCTTTTTCTTAAAAATATGTATTCCCTATAACCAAACCCCTTTCTTACAAAGTTCAAAAAGGGCCCCCCATTATCATTTAACCGGGCACCCCAAACTTACTACCAACCCTCTCTAAAAATTTTATTTTTTGCTTTCAGGCCCCTCCCACAATTACCTTCACGGGTTTAAAAAGGGTTTCCCTTACATTATTTAAAACCTCTCCCAAAATCTTTTCCTTCCCCTCTACTTTCCCTTTTTCTCCAGGTGCATAACGCTTATAACCCACTTTTGCATCCACTTTCTTTAATCCCCAAAATCCTTGAATTTAACTTCATGCACTTTTCCCCTTCCCATAACTGATTTTCAACATTTTTCTCCCCCTTCTTAGTTTAAACTCTCTCAGATACCCCCAATTTAACCCCCTTTATTTCCCCCCCCCGAAATTTTCCCTCCCCCCTTCAGCTTTGTTTCGTTTTAGGGCCGGAAAACCAATTTCTTTTCATTCAAAAACTCAGAAACCCATCTGTTTCTTGTCATCCGCAGTACACCCACGCACATTAAAGACCCCAGTTTTTATAAGTTTTTCTTTTTCTTTTTTAGTAAATGTTCGGAGAAGGGGTTACTACCCCTTGCCCCCGCCATTTTAGTTGCCTAATACGCATCATGGCTTACGGAGGAAAAGTTTCTTTTCCATTTCCCCCCATGGAAAATAGAAGAAATAAAGAAAAAAAGAGCATTTAAAAAAAAAGGAGAAAAAAACTAGAGTATGTATATTTTAATGTATGATGTGCGTGTCTGTGAATTTGTGCCCAAACTTTAAGTAGAAAACAAGTATCCCTGTTTTTTTCTAGCGTGCTTATGAGACAGAAAAAACACCAAAAAATCCACCATCATGTAAAACGTTACGGTTTTTGTTTTCAGTCATCGGGCAGGACAGTGTATTCCCCTGGGTGGTTGCTGTTTTTCCCAACCTATAGACTAAACCAAAAAAATCGTATAAAAAATCATTTTTCTCTGGGGGTTGGGTCCGTCCCTCCAAAAACCCACCCCCCCCCCCCCCCTTGATTCTCCCACTATTCGCCAAGGTGGTCCTCGTTTTTTTCCCTAAACTTTGGGTTTTTTCAAAGCCTGATGGCCTTCTCCCCCTTAAAACTCCCAAACCCTGCCCTAAATTTTGCCTAAAAACGTATTAGCTTCCCCAAAACCGTTTCCATAGACTTTCCATACCCCATTTCCCCCCAAAACCCTTTCCCACTCTTTAAAAATTTTTTAACTGCCCTTCAAAAAATTTTGAAATCCATAACGCCACCATCCATTCCCTTTCCCAAACTTTAAAAACTCCGCTACCAAATCTTGATTTCATTTCCCACCTTCAAGAAAATTCATCGCCCCTTCCTAGTCTCCCAAAAGGCTCCACCAAATCTGAAAAACCTGTACCACCCCCCTCCTCCCTTTAGTATCTACATTCAATTTCCGTAACCCGCATAAACAAATTATACCCCCACCCCAAATATTTATTACCACCTGATGACAGAAAAACTCACTCAAAAGTCCTCCCCCCTCACCACACCTATTCCTTTGCCTCTAATCCTTTCTAACCCAAAACATGCCCCCTACGAAAAAAAAAGTGTGTTTCCACTCCATCCCCCCTCTCCTCCCCACATGGAAAACCCCAACATCCCACAAAAACTCTTCAGAAACCCAAAAACAAAACCTCCCCCCTTGTCCCAGTCCCTTCCTAATCCAAAAATTTCAATCGCCCCCAAGCATGAAAAGCGGGTATCTGCAAATGATACTCAAGACATTTCGTATGAAGTCCACTTTCCCCCTAGCATTAGGTCATCAGCCGTACCCCCACAAAAAAACCCCCCCCGCCCCCCCAAAAAACCCATCCCCCTGACAACCCTCCCCCCCCCTCCCCAACCGGGCACCAAAGGGCGGGTCTCCTTTACCGCCACAGCCCCCTCCTTCAACTCAAACAGATAGCAAAAAACCTAAACCTTTAAAAAACCAATTCACATCCAAACCGGGTTATGTTCTGCAAAAAACAAACTGAACGTAAATTCCCTTTAAAAACCCCCTCTAAAACCAAACACTTTTGCCTGGGTCTTAAGACCATTTACATTGAAAGTCACACATTTAATTTTACAGGAAAGGCAGCTTTACCGTTTCCACGGGGGCTTACTGTCTCCTTTTTTTAGGTTTCGGCTCTGTCCTAGCACTCCCCCGTTCCTCCCCACCCTCCCGTCCTGTCCCTTTCCTCCAATCTTAAAACCCGTTGCAGCCCCCCCCCGGCTTTGCCATCCCCACCACAGTTCCCCAAGCCTTTTTCCCCCGGGCACTGCGCAGTGTGGGACCCGTCCATTTCGATCCCCCCGCTGTTTTTTGCGGGGGAGCTCCCCTCCGCACACATTTTCTTTGGCAGTCTTTCCGATGAACCTCCACCACCACTCCCTCTCCATTTAATTACCCCAATCTTCCCCCCCCTCCTTGCTGTCCGTCCATCTGTTGCACCTGAAACCCTCTGGCACCTCCCACACCAGCCCCAAACTCCCCCTAAAACCCTTCAAACACTGTTTCCAACACCCCCCCGGGGGCAGATTCTGCAATACCCAACGGCCCTTGGGCAGCGTATTCCTTCCAAAATTCCTCCGGGAGAGTACAAGTCCCCATAAACCCTCAGCTCTCTCCACCCCCCCCTCACCTGTAGGTCTGTTCTCGAAACCTTCCCCCAACACCCGGCACAATGTCCAAGGTTTTGACTGTTTGTCCGCGGGATGATCTTGCACCCTAGGGCCCTGTCTCCGGGGACACTGTTCCCCCATGTGCTCATAAGAGTACAAAAATGGCCCTCCTCTGCCCTGATAGTGAACAAAAACTTGAGTCCTATAGCCGTCCAATTGACATAGACAGTTTTCGAATGCCAGGGACTTTTTTTAGTGGAAGGATCCTTCTGGCAGACCTCATAGGGGCCGTCCCTCCACATCCCCATGCTCGCTGAAGGGGCAGCCCAAAAACTGCTAAAACATCCTGAAGACTAAAAAGCCTTTGCCTAAAAAAGGTACTTTCCCGTCCTTCCCCCCAAGTAAAATCTTAGAACGTCATGCTGACACTCCACTCCGAATTAACGCTCTTTCTTCTTCTTGAAATTCATCGACGATGCTGGAGTAAAAACCCGGGCCCCTCATGAATTTAAAAAAAGCCCTTGTCATACCACAAGCCCCACCGGTACAATTCTTTTTTGGGGATTCATAAACGTCTTGTGATGTGGGAGCAAAACGTTCTTTGTAGCGCTATTTAAAAACCCCAGGGGCCCCCAGCTCGATGCAGAAGTGTTTCAGTGGAAAAAACCATGTCATACTGCTGCCATCTTGGTGCAATTCTTATTTTCCCCCCGGGGGGCTGCAGGAGAAAGGGGGAAAAGAAGCGTCCTCTTCCCTGCAGGCCCAGAGATGATGTTTCATGGAGGGTGCCCTTTCCCTCTCAGGGGAAAATTGCCTGTTCCAATTTCAATTTCCCATATCTTATTGGACTGTCATTTTTTTATAAAAACAAACACGCTGAAATTTCCTCCAACATAATCCCCACTTAATCACTTCTTTATCCTCCCTCCTTGCTGACAGCCCCACTTTTAACACGGCTCCCTCTTTGACCTTTTGACGCAAACTGTTTTTTACACAATTTTTGATAATCCTTCCTTTAGCACTCTCACGCCTTTTTTAAACTTCCCACTGTTGCTCTCCCTGCTTACTACTTTCTTTATTTACCCCTGCCCCGCTGCTTGCATAACCCTTGTAGGTTCATCTTTTCATTTTTATTTGATAGTAATACATCTAAGGCGAGAAAAAAAATGAATTTAAATTTCCCTTTTTTTAAATGTGTTGGTTTTACAATGGGTTGATGTTTTTAAGTTTGCAGTTTTTAGGAAGCCCCCAAAAGTGGCCCCTACATTCACTACTATTTAAAAATTCCCCCAAAGAGACAAGAGAAAAAAAAGGTTTTTTTGTTTCTAAGGCTTACTGAGTGTACGTCTTAAGTTCCTCTATGAAAAAATTAGGAAAAATTTTGCATTCCCATGAAACTGCAGGACCCAAAAAAAAAGTTCTGGAAACGTGATGCTTGCAGTAGGAAAATTTATAGAAGCGACCTGGTAACACCTCATATTAGAATGTTTTGGTTATCCCATAAAAATGAGAATTTATCTCCCCGCGAAATACCTTTAAAAGTTTTTTTTAAATAAACAATGTTTTAAAATTTGCGGGACTGTTAGTAGCATACTTTTAAAGAATTCTAAACAGTTGTTCAGAAAAGGTCTAAAAATTTTTCTGAAAGGGTTGAAATTGTTTTATAGGGTCAGACTGGCATAGTCTATATGTTAGGATATCACGAACTCCCCGGAATAAAATACAATTTTTCATCCCCCATCTACCTCCAATGGGTTGTTTATATCAACTGCTCCTTTTTCTTCCCTCGCCTTTGCCGGGGTGAGTAGACGCTTCTCCAACCCTCGTCGACACCCAAAGCAAACAACCTAGTGTCGGGGTCTTTGCTCCCAAATTGCGATGAACACTGTTTGGAATTGAATTGGTGCATGGATCATCACCCCCACGTCAGCCTGAGTTTTTGCCCTTGTTTATCGGGGACACCTACGACATTGACGACATGGTTTTTTACGGTTTGGTTTTTTAATGGCTCGTTCAGGATATTATAAAATTGCTCCATGCAAGGTGTAGAGTCTTGTTGATCGTTACCAAGTTTTTAGTAGGAAGTTTCCCCCAGAAGTGAGCGTCAGACTTGTGGCTTTCCCGTCAGTATAGTGGGTGAGGGTAAGAAGTCCCTTTTTTGGGGCGAATGGGTCGACATTCGTCAAGTTTTTGAAAAGTTAAAAGTTGTACATGTTGGCCAACAAGGTAAATGGATGACGGGACATATCCCGGTTACCCTGGGGGAAGTTTCCCCATTAAAATGACCCCCCGTACTCCATCCCCTCATTGTTGTTTTGGAGGATTTCAAAACTAA
The DNA here is from genome assembly GCF_026875155.1 of Cherax quadricarinatus. Taxonomy (NCBI): domain Eukaryota; kingdom Metazoa; phylum Arthropoda; class Malacostraca; order Decapoda; family Parastacidae; genus Cherax; species Cherax quadricarinatus. The sequence continues at coordinate 5,387 of NW_026510619.1, read as the reverse complement.
GTGTGGTGGTTGCCGGGCAGGGAGACCTGTAGGTTGTGGGACTATGACACATTGCTGCTGAGTGTGGAAGGGGGGCGGGGCCGGGCGAGGCTGAAACAATGCCCCCTGGCAAGAGGCAGGACGTTCCCGAGTCTGCCCCCGGTGGAGGAAAGGAGTTGTGGTCAACTTTGGGGCAAAATGGTTGAGGTATTGGGGGAAAAAAGCCCACCTGGGGTGCTGATACCCAGCACCGTGCAAATGGTGGAGCGCAGGCATCAAGGGTGCAGAGGGTTTTTTCCTCGAAGTTGGACGATGTGCGTCATTGTTCGAGCACCTTGATTTTGGCAGGACCATTGGGTGACCGGAGCCCGCCCCAAGGTGGATGTAGGGGACGAGGCAGCCGTGAGTGTTGCTGGAAAACGGTGTGGGGGCTGACTTGGGTAGGAAGACACGTAGCTGTTATGGTGGGGGGTGCATCCAGAAAGGGAACCCACTTTTCGATGGGGGAGGTGTTGTACCAGGAAACGGGCAGCAGAACTCCCCACTTTGACGATGTCTTTTAACATGGCCCCCAAGCCCCGGGAAGAAATGTGGGGGGTGGGGCAGCAGTGTAGGAGGGAGGGGGCACCAGTGACAGGCATTGCGGATGGGCACGTTTTCCCTCATGGTGAATATGGTAAGGGCACGAGGAAGGGCCCTGGTGCACATGAAAGGGGATGTGGGCTAGAGGGGACACAAACATTTAATGGCCTCCGGTGTATGATGCTTAACGTTTAAATGGCTTTGTGAGGAATGAAGTTTATTGGTTCTGCTTTCTTTCTGATAAATGTTGGACGTAGCTAACTGGAAAGCTGGCAAGGATTTTGATGTGGAGGGTATCAAGTTTTTTGGGGGAGCATTTGGATGCTTTAAAAGGGGGGGGGGGGTACCATCTTGATCTGGCGGGAAGCCATTCTATTGGTGAGGAGTGAGGGGGGGTAGATGGCGGTCTTAAAAGTGGATGGTTGGGGGGGGGGTGAAAAAGTGGTTTTCTTTTGGGTTTTTGCGCTGGCGAGAAAATTTGTGCACTTAAGAATGCTTTTGGGGAAAGCTGGTGTATTTCTTGCACGTTTTTCCCCTTTTCTTGCAATAGTGGGGGGCGATTGGAAAGCATTTTTTGAAGGCGGATGTGGCACTGAGGGGAAGGTTTTTTTTACTTGTTTTTTGGGGGGCTTCTCCCTGATGTGCAATGCGGGGTGTGTTTGCCGGGGGTCATGGGGGTGGCCATACATTGAGGGGGGCCAAGGGGCAAGGTTAACGACTATATGTTATGCAGCATGTTGCATAGAGCTGTTGGTACGTAGAGGCACCTTTTTTGACATGGGTTTGTAGCAGGATGGGGGGAAGGCATTGATAGAAGGGGCAAGTTACTTTTAAAAATTAAAAACGAGGGGGTTTTCGGGGGTGAGGGGGGGAGTGACGAGTTTCGCATTTGGGGGGGCTTGGGGAGGGGGGAGGGCAGTTTATGTGTGGTGGGGGTGCATTGCAAAAGCGAGGATAAGGATTTTTACTACGTGAAAAGAAGAGGATAAAAACCAAAAAATAAGGGTTGCCAAATTTTCTGAGCAGCACTTTTTGTTGCTACAGTGGTGGCATTTGCGGGAAAGGGATCGTATGGAGGAGATGGAGGCCCCGAAGGAGGGTTAAGGGGGTTGAAAATGAGAAGTTTGAACCATAAGGGTGCAAGCGGTATAGAGGAGGTGCTTGCGGAGATAGGCCTTTCCTGGTCCTGGGGTTCGCAACAATATGGAAGGTAACAAATCTTTTGCAGTTAGAGGTGTTGAGGGGAAGAACTATTGGGTGGGGAGGTGCTCAGGTCGACAGAGGGCTGGGAGTATGCTGCAGATGGTATGTCGTTTTGGTGTAGTCGTGGGGTGGTGAAGAGCTGTTGGAGGAAGTAAGTGGCTGTGTGGGTAAACCCCCGGGAGGGAGTGATAGAAAAAGGGATTTTGGAAGTATTGAGGGGAGGAAATTTGGAGAGCATTGGCTGGAATGAGCAAGGGAAGGTGGGGAGTGGATGGGATTCCTTGCGAATTTTATATGTTGCATTGAGAGTTGTTTTGGGGGGTTTTTGGTCAGGCTCCTAATAAATGAAAAAGGTAGTGGTCTTTGTTGTGGGGTCAATCAGCATAAACCCAAAGGTTACGTACATTGTCGTTGATGTGCACTGAGTATAAGTCTTTTGGGAAAAGGTGCTTTATAACCGTCTAAAGTGTTTTTGGTTGACATGGTTCTCCCCAAGCCAGTTTGGTTTTTCCCGGCGATCGTGGTGAGAGTTTCCCGGGATCCCCCGGGTTTTGTAGCTGCTTTTTTGGGGGGGGGTAGGGGGTTGTTGACTGGGCTGGAGGGGGGGATAACACTGTGGGAAAAGGGAGGCTTTAGGTGCTTTTACGATCTCAGGTTTTCGGGGGGGGAAATAGTGGGATGAGTGAAAACATTGTATAACCAAGGTGTGTGCATGTGCAAGTTAAACGGGGCATTTGGGGGGAAAACAGTTTTGGGGCTAGGGCGGGGCCTTTAACAGAGCTGCCGCTTTGCAAATTTTTGCTTGGGCTGCAGACCCCTTTTTATGGTTAGGGAGGAAAATATGAGGGGGCAGAGACGGGGAAGGGTGGGCATGGGCCAAATCTGGAGGTACGTGGGTGATGGGGGTGCTTTTGGGGGATGAGGGGAACCCGGGTTTGGGGGGGTGGGGAGGGGGGTGAGGGGGTTTTCGGAGGTGCCTCGGGAAGGTGGTGAAAGAGAGAAATCGAAATTTTAAGGTTGGGGATGTGGGAAAGGAGGGGGATTGGGGTTGTGGGGGGTGACAAACCCGTGTGGAGGTTTTGAAGATATGTGGTATTGTATATAGGGCAAATTTAGTTAGGGCAAAAGGGGGGATAAAATTCTGTTGTTTGGGGGGGCAGGTGGTAAAGAGATTGGGCCTAAGACCGAATTTCACTATCCTGCAGAAGGGGGATTTTGTCAATGTGTCTTGTTAGTAAAATTTGGTTCATGCACAAGTGTTCCCCCTTAATATGCCTGTAATTCAAAGCATCCAAAAGGGTTTTTGTGGGGGTTTAAGTGTGAGTGGTTAAAAAAAAAAGGGAAAGGGGATCATGTTGCCGTGCGAAAGGGGGGGAAGGGTCTTTTGGATTTATGGAGGAGGGTTAAGTGTGTTTCATCAGGCATGAGTACTGCGGACAGGGTTTTTCGGGCGGACGGGTTTGGGGGAAAATTTATGAGGTGTTGCGAGGTTTTTTTTGGGGGTGGACCTGTGTGAGTGCAGGTGGTCTTGGGGTGTTGGTTGCCCCGGGAACCTGGGAAGGTAAAGGTTGGGGGATTGTACGGGGGTAGGGGGGGCAGGTGGTGCAAAAAGGGGGGGGGGTTATACCCCTTTACGATTGGGCAAACATTGGGAAGATTTGCAGGTTTAGGTTACAACCCCAAAGTGTGGGGGTAAAGTTCCCGTTTTTTCACGGTATCTTGCCTATCCGTATTTTTGTGGGGGTTGGAAGTATCAGGAAAAGGGGGGGGCAGGGTGGTGCAGGGGTGGAGGGAGGTATGTGTCAGTATTGCAGGTGCTTTAGTTTAGATGTGGAAGGGGTTTTGGGACGGGCACTTGATATTGTGGTGGACACATATACATATCTGTTGATGGGGTGGATGCAGGGAAGGAGGAAGTGTGTGCTGGAGGCGATGGATTCCATATTATGTGTAGGAATAGAATCTTATGGGACTAGGTGGGGGATGTTTTTCTGAGGGTTACCTTACCCTCATGTAAGTGAAAAAGCTTAGTATGAGGGGTGGAGATTAAAAGAGGGGATAGATGTCGGTCTTGTGTTCAGTGGCAAGGGGGTGAACTGTTGGCACTTTTTATTGTCAGTCAGCGCTCCGGGTGGAGTGTGTCCGTCATGTTTGGTGCATGTTCTAGTACAAGCGGTTGTCCTGGGTTTTGTTCATGGTGTGAGTGGAGGGGTTGAAATTATGCTTGTGGGTACAAGCGCCGTGGCATTAAGGTATGCCGAATGCTGGCGGTGGCAACTGGTTCCGGTGGGAGTTTTTTTTTTTTTTTCCTACGGAAAAAGACTTTGGGACCGCAATTCCATCATGTTTGATCCTGAAAATGTCATGGTCGGTTTTGGCTCTGGTGGTGGGGTTAAAGCTCTGCTTCACACGGCGAGAGCCCGGGTTCGTTCCCAGCCAGAGTAGAAACATTGTGCGTGTTTTTTCCACTGATGTTATGTTCCCCATAGTAAAATGGGTACCGGGGTGTTTTTGTAGACTGGTGTGGGTTTCCCTCCGGGACACGACCTAAATTTTCCCTAATGCCAGCATAAAAAGTGGCTTTCTATGTAGTTGTATGTCGTTGTTTTCAGCTGGACTGTTACCATGTACATGCACTTGTATTAATAAAAATTTTATTATTATTTTTTGGGGTGTAGGATCATGCAAGCCCCAATCACTGGCTAGTGTGTAAAACATTTTATTTGTACTGGTTATGTTATGCAAGATGTCTTTCCTGTAGGCGTTTCAATCAGGGTGTTTTGAGGAGGGGCTCGAGCCTGGGCCGCCTAGGTGAAAGGACCTAGTAATATTTTTTTTGCATATTATAATCATTGAGTCCGTGGTATGGGCGTCCATACAGACATGGGGGACGGATCAGCATTGTGGTGGGAGGTGACAGCCTTTTTTTCTTAAATAAACATTGTTTGTCCAATTTTTTATTAAGTGGTACATACCAAGAGTATTTTTTAGGGTAGGGGGTAATTTTTGTTTTTGTCGTCCCGTGTTCTGTAAACGTGGAAGGTAGGTAGTGGACTTTTGAATAAATTCTATTTTTGAGATTATTGTAAAAATTTTTTATATGGTGTCCCCAAAAAAATTTTTTTAAAAAAAAAAAAAAAAAAATGCTTTCTTTTAGTTTTAAACCTTCACCTCTCCCTTTTCCCGATTTTCCATTCTCCTTTTTTTCCCATTTACCCCTTTTCTCTCATTTATTTTTTTTTTTTTTTTTTTTTTTTTCTGTGCCCCCTTGCATAACTCATTTTGTCCCTTACCCCAAGGAAAATAAGTCCCCCTGTTGCTTTTTTGGGTTATCCTGGTTCTCTAACATATGCTGCTATGTATGTAATTCTATGTAACGGGTTTTGTGTATACCTGAATAAATTACTTACTTACTTATCTACCCTTCTACACCCCCATAACCCCAATCTCCCCCCCCCCAGGGGGCGACCCCGCTGTGTCCCCCTGAATTCCCTCTTTCAATGTATTTCCCCAAACCCTCCCCCCCTTATCACTCAGCCCAAGTCGTTGATTCATGAAACCCTAAAAGTTAAAATTTTTAAACCTTCCGAAAAAATCTTTTGCCCACCCCCCCTTTTCCATTT
>NW_026510618.1:0-13466 GCF_026875155.1 Cherax quadricarinatus | reverse complement strand
ATTTTGATTTTTAAAAACCACCCCCAATAATTTCGGTGTTTTTATCGTATTTTGTGTGCCGTTGAAGGTTTCTGAACATTCTCCGACCCAAATTTTTCACCAGCCTTGAAGGAAGGGCCGTTTGAAAGATTTTTCCAGCCTAGAAAAAACACGTGTCTGAAGAAAACCCATTTGGGCTTGGCATCCCCGGGTTTTGAAGTTTTTCAAATATCCACCCTATCATTTTCCTGCAGATTTTTAGTACGTTGTTGTGATCCCGAGGCGAACATAACCCCAAATAACTGCTGCAGATATGGGGCCTGGCAAACTTAAAAACAGCGTGACACCTTAACGGGGAATCTTTAAAGAGTACCCCGTAACTCAGGTCCAGTGGGTATGCAGCCCAATATAAACCCAACGGGTAAAGCACATCAAAAAAATTTAAAGGAAATGAAAAGGGTTTTTGAAAAAGACTAGTCCCGGGTAAGGGGTATGTCCTACGGGGAGGGGTTAAGGCCCCCTAATTTCCCCCCCGTTCTTCTAATAATATGTTAATTTTTCCTATAATTACCATGTTCATAACCGAAAATGCTTTGATCTTTCTTTATTCATGGTAAACTTAACGAATTTTTGGGGACAATTGTGTTGTGAGGTGTAAAAAAAACCCTTTGGAGACAACTGTGTTGAGGACAACTTGTTGTGAGGTGTGAAAAAGCTCGAGACAACTTGTTGAGGACAACGGGGTTTGAGGGGTGAGAAAGGGAGACACTGTGTTGAGGACAACTGGTTGTGGGGTGTGAGAAAGTGGAGACAATTTGTTTGAGGAAAACTGGTTGTAGAGGTGTGAAAAAGCTGGAGAACTGTGTTGAGGAAAATGTGTTGTGGGTGTGGAAAAGCGGGAGAAAGTGTTGAGGACAATTTGTTGTGGGGTGTGAGAAAGCTGGGAAACTGTGTTTGAACATTGGTTGTAAGGTTGGAGAAAATGGAGACCTGGGGTGGGGAAAAAACTGTGTTGAGGGTTAGAAAAAGCTGGAGACAACTGTTTTGAGGAAATTGTGTTGCAGAGGTGTGAGAAAGCGGAGAAACGTGTTGAGGACAATTGTGTTGCAGAGGGTAGAAAAATGGAAAACGTTTTGAGGACAATTGTGTTGCAGAGGTGTGAAAAAATGGAGAAACGTGTTGGGGAAATTGTGTTGCAGGGTGGGGAAAAAAAATGGAGACAATGTTTTGAGGACAATTGTGTTGCGAGAAAAGCCACCCCTTTAAAAAACAAAATTACCCTGATTTTTAAAGTTATACCTGAATTATCTCAGATTTGTTAATTTTATCCCATGAATTACCTCAGATTTGAAAGTTATCCCATGAAAATACCCCGATTTTTTAATTTTATACCTGAATTAAGAAAGTCTGGACTTTACCCCACGAAACAAATAAATGTGATAATTTATGAACAAATGATTTAGTGGAAAAAAAAAAAACCCAGAAGACGGGGGAAATTTGGGGGGCCCCTAAAGTATGCCTCCCGCCCCGCCCCCAAATTATTTAATCAAGAGAACCAAAACCCCCAAAGGGGCACGAACGTGCTCCCTCCCTCGTCCCCGCTAATTTTTCATTTTAAAAGCAAAAATTTTTCCCTCCACGGGAAGGGAAATAAAAATTTTTCCCCTGTAACATAGAAAATAGGGCATGGACAGCCCTGAAGCTGAACTCTCCTCCGGCGAGGGACTGACCCCCCAAAAAATACTTTCTCAAAAGGGTGACTATTTTTCATCATTTTATTCACTGCTACTCCCAAAATTAATGGAAGCCAGTGGAAGGGCTCGGAGGACCCAAAACTCCTGTTGGGGACCCGCGTCACGAAACATTGTCCTGATTGTGACAACCCCCGTTAACTTTTGCCTCTTTATTTGACTGAAAAAGTCTACCCTTGGGGGAAAAGTTTCGTTATAAAGACACTCAAGTTGACAGCGTCTTAATCTTCAACTTTTCCATATTTAATACCCTTAACAAATATCACAAACTTAATTCAACAAGAAAGTAAATAAACAACAAGAAGGAACACCATACAAAAAAAAAAGGTAACTACCCTCAACAAGGGTAACTACATCAACAAGAAGGGAATACCAACAACAAGAAGGACTACCCTACAAAAGAAGGTAAATACCATACACAAAAAGGGAACTCCAATTACAACAAGAAGGTAAAAATACCATACCAAGAAGGTAACTACCCTACAAAAGAAAGGGAACTACCATACAACAAGAAGGTTTAAAATACCATACAACAAGAAGGAAAAAACCTACAAAAAGAAGGAAAAACCATACAACAGAAGGGAATACCTCAACAGAAGGTAACTACCATACAAGAAAGGAACCATACAAAGGTAACTACCCTACAAAAAGAAGGTAACTACCCTACAAGAAGGTACTACCTAAAGAAAGGGAACTATCATACAAGAGGAACTCTACAACAAGAAGGGAACTACCTCAAGAAAGGGAACTACCATCAAAAAAGGTTAAATACCATACAACAAGAATGTAACTACCATCAAGAAGGGAATTCTACAAGAAGGTAAAAAATACAAAAAGAAGGTAACTACCATACAAAAGGTAACTACCATACGAAGGTAATACCATACAACAATAAGGTAACTTTAAAACAAGAGGTAAAATACCATACAAGAAGTAACATCTAAAAGAATGAACACATACAACAAGAAGGTAACTACCATACAAAAGAAGGTAATACATAAACAAGAAAAAGTAATACCATCAAGAAGGTAATATCTTTAAAAAAAAATTTTACCTACAACAAGAAAAGGTAAAATACCATTCAACAAAAAGGTAACTACCATACAAGAAGGTAACTACCATACAAAAAAGGAATACCTACAACAAAAAAGGTAAAATACCTCCCCCCAAACCCTCCCCCCCCCAAACCCCCCCCCCCTTCCCCCCCCCCAAAAACTCCCCCCCCCCCCCCCCAACGAATCCCCAAAAAAAACCAAAAACAAGAAAGGGAATACCATACAAGAAGGTTAAAATACCCTAAAAAAGGGAATACCATACAACAAGAAGGACACCATACAACAACGGTAATACCAAACCCAAAAGGAATACCATACAAGAAAGTAACTACCCAACAAGAAAAGGAACTACCATACAAAAAAAGGGAAATCCTACAAGAAGGAACTACCTACAAGAAGGTAAAACCCAACAAGAAAGGGAACTACCATAAAAAGAAAGGGAACTACCTTCCCAAAAAGGTAAACAACCCCTACAAAAAGGAAAAACCTAAACAAAAGAAGGTAAATACCATAAAAAAGAAGGTACTACCATACAAAAAGGTAATTCCCTACAAACAAGAAGGTAACTACCATACAAGAAAGGGAATACAAAAAAAAGGTAATACCAAAAACAAGAAGGTACTACCATAAAAGGGGAACTACCATAAAAAGAAGGCACCCAAACAAGAAGGTAAAACCATACAAGAAGGTAAAATACCATAAACAAGAAAGTACTACCATACAAAAAAGGGAAAATCCTCAACAAGAAAGGGAAAACCTACAAAAAAGAAGGGAACTACCATACAAAGGTAACTACCAACAAAAGAAGGGAACCTCAAACAAGGTAATTTCCCCTAAAAAGAAGGGAACTACATAAACAAGAAGGTAACTTACCATAAAACAAAAAGTTAAAAACCCAAAAGGTAATACCATACAAGAAAGGGAAACTACAAAAAACAAAAAGGTTAAATGCCAACAAGAGGAACTACCAATACAACAAGAAGGTAACTACCATACAGAAAGGTAACTAACCCCTAAAGAAGGTAACTACCAACAACAAGAAGGTAATACCCTACAAAAAGGAACTACCCAAAAATAAAGGGAACTACCATAAATCAAGAAGGAATTTCCATCAAGGGAACTACCATACAAGAAGGGGAACTACCAAAAAAAAGGGTAAATACCTACAACAAGAAGGTAACTACAATAAAAAAAGAAGGGAACTACCATAAAACAGAAGGTGTACCAACAACAAAAAGGGAAATACCAGTTTAAAAATTAAAAATTTAACAAGAAGGTAACTACCAAAAACAAAAGGGACTCCTACAACAAGAAGGGAACTCCATACAACAAGGTAACTACCAACAAAAAGAAAGTAAATACCAAACAACAAGAAAGGTAACACCATAAAAAGGTACACCATACCAGAAGGTACTCCATACAAAAAGGTAAAATACCCTAAAAAAAAGTTAATACCATAAACAAGAAGTAATTCCATACAAAGGGAAATACCATACAAAAAGAAGGAAATACCATCAAGAGGGGAAACCATACAAGAAGGTAACTAAAAACAAGAAGGGTTTAATACCAACAAAAAAAATGTAAACCCTACAAAAGGTAAATCCAACAATGCAAAATTTTAAAATGAGCTACAAAGCCCCAAATTGATAGATCTTAAACGTGTGTAACCTACCAAAGTTGATTGATCATCAAGTAGTAACTTTGCCACAAGTTATAGTATAAAGTAGTAACCCTTTGCCACGTTATAGATCATAACGGTAATTGCCCAATTGATGATCATCAACGTATGTTAAATTTAGCCCAAGTTGTAAACTTAAAGTGGAACTCTGCCACAAGGTAGATCATCAACGTGTGTTTGCCACCCGTTGATAGTCTCAACGTATGTAACTTTGCACAATTTTTAGTCATAAAGTTGAACCTAGGGCCCAAGTTGATGTTCTCAAAGGTGTAACTTTTGCCACGTGATAGTTCAAAGTGTGTAAATTTAGCCCAAGTTGATAGATCATCAACGATGTAATTTAGCCACAAATTGTGATCACAAAGTGTGTAACCTACCACAAGTTGTGTATCAACGTATGTAAATTTAGCCAAAGTTGTAGATCATCAAGTTGTAACTTTGCCACAAATTGATAGTCACAAAAGTGTGTAATTTGCCACAAGTTGATAGATTTTTAAAAATGTGTAACTTTTTCCCCAAGTTTAATCATCAACGTGTGTAACTTTAGCCACAAGTTTATAGATCATCAACGTGTGTAAACTCTAGCCACAAGTTGATAGATCTCAAGGTGTAACTTTTGAATCATGTTACGACCCTCTCGCCTGTTTCCGGAGTTTACCGGAGGAGTTTCCGGGGGTCAAACGCCCCCGCGGCCGGGCTGTGCCGGCCTCCCGGGGATCGAGCCTGATCAAACCCGGCTTTGCGCGGCGCACGCAACCAACCCTCGAGCCCCACCCGGGTGATCGGAATGATTGAGCCCTTAAGGGTTCACCAGTCAAATATGTTATTTATTTTGTTCACTGTCAATAAGGGTTCAGTAACTTTTTTATTTACTACCAGACATGTACAAGGTATAAAAAATAAGTACAAGGTATAACGTTTACAAGGTATACCGTACTTTAGAAGGTATACCAGTTTAAAGTAAAAGGTTTACCAGTACTTTCAAGATATACCAGTAAGTAAAGTTACGAGTCAGTAAAGGTTACCGTAAATTACAAGGTATACCAGTACTGTACGGTATACAGTACGTAAAGTTCAAAAGTACAAAGGGATACCAGTCATGACAAGATTACCATAATGTTCAAGGTATACCAGTACATGTAAAGGTTTAAAAGTACATTTCAAGTTACCAGTACTGTAAAGGTTACCAGTAAAGTACAAGATTAAATAATGTAAAGGTATACCAGTAATTCAAGATACCCTTCAGTACAAGGAAACCCGTCATGTTAAAAGGTTACCCGTCATGTACAAAATTCCGTACTGTCAAGGTATACCAGTACATGTACAAGATACACCAGTACAGTAAAAGGTTTTCCCGTAATGTACAAGGATCCAGACAGTACAAGTAACCCGTAATGTACATGGTATACCCGTACATGTACAAATATCCGACATGTAAAAGGTATACCGTACATTACAAAGGTATACCAGTACATAAAGGTATAACAGTACAGACAAGATTCCATACTGTACAAGGTATCCCGAAAATTAAAGATATCCCTACATTACAAGGTACCAGTACTGTCAAGGATACCCGTACAAGTACAAGGGGTACCGTACATTAAGGGATACCAGTACATGCAAAATTTTACCAGTACATGTAAAGGTATACATCATGTAAAGATATTTACCATTTCATGTACAAGGTATACATACATGTACAAGGGTTCCAGTACACGTACAAGGTATAAAAAAAGTACATGACAGTTTACCGTAATGTCAAGGTTTAACAACATGTACAAATTACCGTAATGTACAAGGTATACCAATAATGTACAAGGTATTTCCCGTACAGTAAAGGGATCCAGTCAGAAAGGTTAAAAGTACTGTACAAGGTAAACCATACTGAAAAGGTATACCCGACATTACAAGGTTACCGTAAATTAAGGTATAACGTACATGTACAAGTTTACATAAATTTCAAAATATAAAGTAAGACAGGTATAACTACTGTACAAGATTCATACATGTCCCCGGAATACCAGTAATGTACAAAAATATACCAGTACTGTCAAAATTTTCCATCATGTAAAGGTTACCAGTACATGTACAAGGGATACCCCCGTAATGTACAAGGGATAAAAGTAAGTTTCAAAAAATTTCCGTAATGTAAAGGTTTAACCCGTAATGTACAAGGAAACGTACTGTACAAGATATACCAGTCATTTTCAAGGTTTACCCGTACATGTAAAGGGATACCGTCATGTACAAGGTATCCTACATGTACAAGGTTTTCATCATGTCAAGAAAAAGTAAATTAAAGGTTACCAGACAGACAAGGGATAACAGTACATGTCAAGGTTAAACAGTACTTTTAAAGGTATCCCGTCATGTAAAGGGATCCATACGTACAAGGGGTTTCAGACCATATTGACATCAATGAATACTACTTATGAAAGTCCCCTTGTTATGCTGAACATTTCCCCGCAAATTGGCAGTTTTGTCCCAGGATGTGACCCATCCAGAAAAATAACACCCAGGATGGACCCACCCGTCAACTAACACCGGTGTGACCCCCACCAGCCACTAACACCCCGATGTGACCCACACCCCGTCAACTAACCCCAGGAGTGACCCCCACCAGTCAAACTAACACTCAGGTGGACCCACACCAGTCCTAACACCCGGATGGACCCACCCAACTAAACCGGTGCGACCCCACACCCGTTAAAAAAAACCCCGGTCAACCCCCCCATCAACTAACACCAGGATGCGACCCACACCAGTCAACTAACACCCAGGATGCACCCACACCAGTCAACTAACACCCAGGATGCGACCCACACCAGTCAACTAACACCCAGGATGCGACCCACACCAGTCGACTAACACCCAGGATGCAACCCACACCAGTCAACTAACACCCAGAATGCGACCCACACCAGTCAACTAACACCCAGGATGCGACCCACACCAGTCCACTAACACCAGGATGTGCCCCCACACCAGTCCACTAACACCCAGGATGCGACCCACACCAGTCAACTAACACCCAGGATGCGACCCACACCAGTCAACTAACACCCAGGATGCGACCCACACCAGTCAATTAACACCCAGGATGCGACCCACACCAGTCGACTAACACCCAGGATGCAACCCACACCAGTCAACTAACACCCAGGATGCGACCCTCACCAGTCGACTAACACCCAGGATGTGACCCACACCAGTCGACTAACACCCAGGATGCGACCCACAACCAGTGATGCACATGGGTCTCACTCGTCCAAAATAGTTTGTTTACATGTTAACTAAAATATGCAAATTAGCTCATATTCCGGGGTAGGGGTCGTCCTCGAAAAGGTTGAAGGGAGGAAGTAAAGGAGGTTTTGTTGGTGAAGGGCTTGGACTTGCAGCATGTGTGAACATGTTAGATAGGAGTGAATGGAGACGAATAGGTTTTTGGGGCCTGACGAGCTGTTGGAGTGTGAGCAGGGTAATATTTAGTGAAGGGATTCAGGGAAACCGGTTAGCCAGACTTGAGTCCTGGAAATAGGAAGTACAATGTCTGCACTTTAAAGGAGGAGTTGGGGATACTGGCAGTTTGGAGGGACTTCTAAACTGTCGTATCTGAGCGTCTCTGCAAACACATTAATTATGTGAGTGATGGTGAAAGTGTTGAATGATGAAAGTTTTTTCTCTTTGGGTCACCGTGCCTCGGTGGGAGACGGCCGACGTGTTAAATATATATATATATATATATGTGTGTGTGTGTGTGTGTGTGTGTGTGTGTGTGTGTGTGAATATAGTTGCCCGTGGCAGTAGCAGCTTGACTGAGTGAAGGTTGAGTAGGAGACAAGACGGTGAGAGAGATAATGAGAAAGAGTAACTAGTTAGTTAGTTACCATTTTGTCCTAGGCACATGCCGATTAGACACTAGGCCTGTTGTATTAGAGTACGTGTGTGTGTGTGTGTGTGTGTGTGCGTGTGTGTGTGTGTGTGTGTGTGTGTGTGTGTGTGTGTGTGTGTGTGTGTGTGTGTGTACTCACCTATTTGTACTCACCTATTTGTGGTGTGTGTGTGTGTGTGTGTGTGTGTGTGTGTGTGTGTGTGTGTGTGTGTGTGTGTGTGTGTGTGTGGTGTGTGTGTGTGTGTGTGTGTGTGACTAGTGTGGCAGGATGTGTGCTACACATAGAACTCACGATACAAGAACTTGAACAAAAAATTATCAGAGGAAATGAGAGATAAGGGAGGCCAAAACCAGATACAAACAGAATTAAACAACGACGATATATAATGAAAGAAACAATATGATAATTAAAAGAAGTGATGAAAGAAGGTAGGTGGTACAGGAAAGACAAAAAAAAAACCCACTAAGGTAGATGGAATAAAAATAATAATAATAATAATAATAATAATAATAATATTATAATTATTATTATTATAATTATTATTAATATTATTATTATTATTATATTTTAGCAAGATACAATGTTTATACAGAGATGATTGACATTTTGGTGTATTTTTGGTAATGACGAAGTTATGCAGAGTATTTCTAAAAATAACATTACTGATGGTGTACGATACCGACCAGTTGATGAATAAGACACCTGAGCTACACTTGGGGATCTATTACCTGTAGAACAGGCTTCTTCAGTCGAATACAGGTAAATATAACACTAGAGACAGACTGAGAACTTTTGAGGTGATCAGTCCCTCAGACTTGGTAGACGTGGTAGTGGGGGACTGACAACCTCTAAGTCTGACAATTTATATCAAAACTGCTACTGCTGTCTAGTGTTTTCTGTATTCGACTGAAGAAGTCTGTTATGTAGACGAAACATTCAAGTGTCTTGTTCATCACAGGAGAGAAAAAACCTCAGTCATAGCTTGAAGGAAGCAACAACTTAAATATTTAAAACAAGGTAAAAAATACACAAATAACACACATATAGGAGAATGAATCTTATGACTATGTTTTGGTCCGACTTAATGGTTCAAGTCGAACCAAAACGTTGTGATAAGTGTCACTCTCCAACATGCGGGTTGTGTACTCTTCCAGTCATAGTATTGTGCGTTTGTATTCTTTTAGTTCAAATGAGAAGCATACTAACAACAGTGTGAGTCAACCAGGAGGATAACGAAGTTGTAAATTCAATAAAGAGAGGTAGGTTACGGGAGCAAAAAATACCACTGACAGCAGTACACATCCGCTGCCTGACCACGGTAGAGTGCGATTGTGCTCTGCACCTCTCTACTGTTTTCAGGCGAGCTACCTTGTACCAACATGGTGCTGAGTGTGAGGAGGCACGTAAATACCATCGGTATAGAGCTGCTTCGTGGGGCAATTTCACCCTCTTCAGCGCAGGTGTTACTCCCGACCATCATTAGGGAGACGTATGGTATCCAGGACGATGAGGTGTATAGTGTTGCCCTGAATGGAGCATATAGAATCTTCGTTAAACTGAATTCCACATCTGTGTATGAGTCATTGGTGCATAGATTTCAAGACGTGAGTCTTGATGCTACTCCAGCTGTGAAGGTGCGTTTGACTGACGTATCCTGCCACTTAACGTGCATCAAGCTCCGTAATGTACCATTCGAGGCAGATGAGGCTGACAGGAGTGTTTTTGAGGCATATGGGACTGTACATCTGGCACAACAGGGCAAGTGGACGGCTGGTGCTTACATGGGCCGTCTGGAGGGAACTTTTTCCCTGAAGATGACTCTGAGACATCCCATACCGTCATACGTCGTGTTAGAGGACTTCAGGACACAAGTTATGGTTTCGTACGCTGGACAGAGATGTACGTGCAGGTTATGTGGAGCATACGACCATATGGCGACAGCGTGTGTGAAGCTGAGGAGGGCGCCTGCACAAATTGGTGAAACACCAGTTACCAGTGTGGTAGCTGTTGTTGAGAGCCCCACGCGAAAGCAAGGGCTTGGGCGCTTGTGGAGTGAAGTGGTTGAGGATCCCATAGAGGAGACTGGAGTGTGAGGCAAGCTGTGACATAACAGGAACTGTTTCTAGGCAGGAGAAAAGTGCAGAAGAGCAACTGCAGAAGGAGGTACAGGCTCTTGAGGAAAAGCTTCAGGAAGTGTTGAAGACATTGACGCCGCCTGCAGAGGATGTTGTTCCTGAGCTGGTGAGAGGTATGGCATTGCCTGTGGAGGAATGTGATGATAAAAACCATAGCAGGGATGACGGGCCAAGCAGTAAGCATGAGATGTTGCCGTGTGCCGTGGAACGGGGCGTGGTGGAGGTTGAGGTTCATCGTGAGGGAACCTCAGAAGACAACATGGAAGTGGAGGGAATCACGAGGAAGACAGCGGCGGCATCAGACTCAGATGATGTTCTGACGCCGGCGCAGAGGTCTGGGAGGAAGGACGAGTACTGTCGAGGTAGTCAGGATAAGAGACATCGCAAGAACGGGGGGGGGGGGTTGATGGTGTGAAGCCCTGTGCTGGCTCTGGGGCAGGAGGCCCTGGGATGAATGAAGAGAGGAGGAAGGGTTGGAAAATATAAAGAGGCCTTAGGTGTATGACTGAACGTAAATGGACTGTGTAATAGTGTGAAGAGGGAATGGTTTCGAATGTTTCTGTGTAAATATAGAGTGGATGTAGTGTTCCTGCAAGAACACAATTTCAAGGAGGGAAGAGAGCTGGACGTGGCGGGATTTCGGGTCATCACTCTGCCATCTGCACGTTTGAAAGGTGGTGTGGGTATATTGATCAGGGAGGCAAGCCCGTTTGTGTTGATAAGAAGTGAGGGGGGAGGGTGTTGCGTGTGGATGGGTGGTGGATGGGGCAGAGGGTAACCTTTGTTAGTGTGTATGCACCTGCTGAGAACGATGTGAAAGTAAAGCAGGAATTTGTATGTGATGACCTAGTTTTCTTCTTACGTGGTTTACCTGCGGTGGCCATCATTGGTGGGGACTGGAACTGTGTTATCAGGAGGGCTGATGTGGAACCAAAAGGGGCGGGGCACATGTCAGCGGCCTTACGAGACCTCTTGAGGGATATTCAGTTGAGGGATGCAGTTGGAGGGGGAGTGTGGGAGGTAGAGCACACTTTCGTGAGGAGGGGTTATGCGACTAGGTTAGTTAGGTTGTACATTTCTCAAGGGGTTTTGGTAAAATTTTTCATCACAATAGAGGTAGCTTATTTGGATCACAGGGTGGTTGTGGCAGAGGTGGGATGGGAGTCACTGGCGGGTATCTCTAGGGGTTATTGGAAGTTAAATACCAGTGTGTTAGGAGATGAGGAGGGATTGGAGGGATTTACAAAACTGTGGGAGGGGTTAAGTGCGGGGGTACATGGGGTGGAGGATGTGGTAACATGGTGGGATGGTGTGGCTAAAGAACGAATTAGGCAATATTACGTGAGAGAAGGGAAACGAATTACTTCTTTAAAATATGGGCTGGCCAACTATTTGGAGGACAGGTTACGGGGTTGTTATGCGAGAGGAGTGGTGGCGGGTATTTATCCTATGGATGACATACTGGCACTTAAGGGGATGCTGCGCGAGCTCCAAGATGAGAGGTTCCAAGCGGTGAGGGTAATGGCAGGTGTGGAAGAGGTGTTATGGGGCGATAAGCCTTCGTCGTGTGTATTGCATAGGCAAAAGCAATGGCAGCAGGCAACAGCTATTCCATGGTTGAAGGTTCATGAGTCGGTAGGTGGGTATAGGGTGGGTCAGGTTATACACACCACAGACGGAATGGGAGTGTTTGCGGATGAGTGGTATGGAAAGTATTGGCAAAGGGATGGGGTAGGAGCTGGGGTTTTAAAACAGGTGTGTGAGAATGTGGTATGTCTGTTGGGAAACAGTGATAGAGAAGCGTTGGGAGGGGAAATAACTGAGGAGAAACATAGAAGGCTTTAAGTGAAATGCATAAGGGTAAAGCTCCGGGAATCAATGGACTCCCGGCAGAGTTTTATCTACAGCATTGGGAGCTAATGAGGGGTTTTTTGATTAGGTTATTAAATTTAATGAAGGAGAGGGGAGAGTTGGGAGAGAAGCAAGCAACAGCTGTAGTAGTATTGGTACCGAAGGGTAAGGGGCAACATACACTTAGGGACTACCAGGCAATATCGTTGTTATGCACAGATTATAAGCTGTTTGCCAAAATTTTGGGGAATTGGTTTAAATGCGTAGTAGATATAGTAGTATCGAGAACTCAGTTTGGGTTGCCAGGGAGGTCTATGGTGGAGGGACATGGGTTCCTAAGGGATTTCGTGGAAGCAAAAGGGGAGGAGGGGGGGTTTGGTGGCTTTAGACTGGAGAGGCATTGAGAGCCATCCTCAGGGGACAGGGTTTGAGGAAGAAATAGTGGGATGGTAGATGCTTTGTATCGCAGTGTAATGGCGAAGGTACAGATTAATGGGAGAGTGAGTGGAAGATTGTAATGGAAAGGGTACTTCGACAGGGGTGCCCTATGTCACAACTTTTATTTGCATGCATACTGGACCCCTTTTTAGGATGATGGAGAAGCATATGTGCAATAGGGGGGGTGAAGGGAGTAGAGTTGGGAGGGTTTGGCCAGTCTTAATAGGGTATGTTGATGACACTACTGTTCGGTTAGGGAGAGGATGTCAATGGATACCTTTGATGGGGTAGTACATTGTTCTCGGATGCAACTGGTATGAGAGTGAATTCAGAAATGTCCATGGTCATGGGGGTTAGGAGCTTGGGCTGGGAGGGTTGAGTGGGGTAGTTCAGTGGTGGGGAGGCAGGTGAACTTGTTAAAATTTGTGGGTCTCATCTATGCAGACGATCTGGATGTAGCGCACAGGGAAAACTCGATTAGGTTGGTGGATAGGATTCAGGGGTGACTGGGTGCATTGAGGCCTTATCATTTGACCCTTGTACAGCATGCCATTGTCATTAAAGTCTTATTGTATAGTAAGGTATGGCACGTGGCGGCCATGTTCCCATTAACACTGACTGCGATAGCAGATATACTTAGGAGGGTTTTTAAATTTTTGTGGGGCTCAGGATGTGATTGGCTTAAA
>NW_026510617.1:0-13785 GCF_026875155.1 Cherax quadricarinatus | reverse complement strand
CCTTTATAACATTCTTTTCATTATTTATTTCTCCCCAAATTTTTATTGCAAATGTAGACACAGTTTAATCAGTTATTTTTACATTCTCCTTGGGGGTATTTTTTTTGGCTAACGTACAACTTGATCCGCAGGAGTAATAAATTTGTGTTGGATCCTAACAATTGTCAGTAATTATTTTTCCCGGATTTTTGAGTATTATATCTGGCTTCTCCAGTGACATGTTTTTTAAAAAATTTATTAGAAGCCACGAGCCTTCGGTGCAGATTCTAATGATTATAGACTAAAAGTGGTGTATAAGTTAGCTTTAGAGCCAAAAATTCAATTTGTGTGTAGACACAAGTTGTTTTCTTATCATAACTCAACAAATTTGTTTTTTTAATTTGGGACTTTGGCAACAAGAGCAGATGGCCCTCCCAGTGAACCCTTTTTAGATCCATTAGTCTATATAACTTGTGAAAAATTATTACAAATTGTCAAAAAGAGAAATTTTACCTGAGCAGTGCTTTTACAAGTATTATGGAAGGGATTATAGTGAGGGGGTTTTTAAAAATGTTTTTTGTCTACGTGAAAGTTTGTGCAATTTATAAAATTTGTTATAATTATACTTTTTTTTCCAAAACCCCGTTTGATTCATGTTTTTCTAGAAATTTCGTAAGATTAATAGTGACAGTTTGGGGTTCATTTTTTAATTTTCTTTTAGAAAAGTACGTTTAATCTCAATAATCCTAACACTGATATAGAGATACCAAACTCCTTCTTCATATTAAAAAACCTTGTTTGTTTGGACACCCAAGATAATTTTTTTTTTTTTTTTTTTTTTTAAAACGTGCGATACAAATAGCAAAAAATATATTAAAAAGTACACGACAAAAGTTACTGCCTAGAATTTACTTAACCCAAAACCCTAATATTGATACCTTTTACTGCACAGTGGTAATACCAACACAACACCACACTGTATATTCAAGGGAAATTAACTCTACACACAAACACCGTATATTAGTGTTTTAAACCTCCACTCTAACTATACTTACATGATATTGTTTATTTGTTAAAAAAACATCTCTAACAAGGTTACTTTAAAAAAACAAAAAACACGGAAATTATAAAGTTTGTACAATAAAAAAAGAGATAAAAAAAAAAAAACTAAACACGCCAATGAAACAAACAAGCACACATAGGTGGGTTTTTTGCTGTCAAAAACCACTTTGCGAGACAAAATCAAAGATTCAGGTGCTTAAAACAGAGCACCACGTACTCAAACATTAATTTGGGCGTTTTATCAAAAGATTTTAAACATACATAGGTATTTGGGTAAAAAGGGGAAAAGGAAACGGGTAATACTAAAATCACAAAAAAAAACATCCAATTAACAAAACAAAACGATGTGAAATTTTCATTAGCGGAACTAAGAAAAAAATGATGAAAGTATTTTACATTAATATAATATTATGAAAAGCGATGTAACACAGCAAAAAAATTTTAAAAAAAATAAAAACCCAGTAGCTTATGCTAGGAATTTTTTTTTTTTTTTTTTTTTTTTTTTTTTTTTTTTTTTTTTTTTTTTTTAAACAATTACAATTGAATCAAAATCTTTAAAAGACACCTATAACTATTTGAGTCATTGAAAATTTTCATCAAAAGCCCTTGAAATGATTTATGCATGATAAAGAAAATTAAAATCTTTTGTGCAACACTTTTTAAAAGATAATTTTTTAGTTCCTGAAACCCTCGGGGCAATAACCTATTGCCATGATATAAAAACTAATTATACATCCTTATAAACAGACCCCCATGCTAACCCCCTGTCTAGGAAAATCCCCCCGTTGGCCCCCTTTCCCACTTTGCAAATCCCATAAACCCCCTTTAATGTGAATTTCGAAAACCCTCACTAAAAATCTCCCCCCCCATCTCCCTCCATACACCCCTTTATTTTACACTGTGTCTAAAAAAAGTTGCTCCCAAACGCATTAATTTTTGACGCAGCCCGCCTCCCTCAAGCCACATATTATATATAATCGTAATCAAATACCATGCATTCTAACCCCTTTTATTCACCCCAGTTATATTAAACTTAAAAACCCTCAAGCCCTGAAAACCCCCTCCCCCACAAACCCTTTTAAAAAACTTCCCCACCCAAATCTTATAAGTTCAATCAATCGAAAAAATTCCCCGTTTGTAATTTTCCCCAATCCCCCAAAACCCTTGCATTCCCCCCCTCTGTATTCTCTTATAGAAAAAAAACCTTTCTGACGAAATTTCCATGTAAAAATCTATACTAATTTCTTGACTTTAGGTTTAAACGCATTTTTTTAAAGCCCCAAAATTTTTGGGCCAATCATACTCGGATAAATCCTTTACCCCGCCCAAGCCTTCCCATCTCCCCTATAAGTTTTCTCAATTAATTGAAAAAGGTTCCCTCACGTTTATAATCCCCGAAACATTCCCTACCTACTGAACTCCCTCCCCCCCCACCGTCGCATATCCTGATGTTTTTGGGAAGCCCGTCCCCTTTCCCCTCCCTCCCATTTAATATTTTTTAAATACATACTTTTTATTCTTTTCGCCTAAAGACCGCCCCCCACGGCCAACGGGGAGTGTGAAAACCCGCTTATTTTAAAAATTCGTCCCTGTTCCCAAATGAATCAAAAAACATTTTTTTGTACCCTTTTTTTTTAATCACAACAAGTATCGGAAATTTACCGAAACATGCCATAGTTTACTATTTTAATAGCAATTTCGTTAAAATTCACCCTTTGTTGCAAACTTAAATTGAGCTCAAAAACCCATGGGCGCTTCAAAACCTAAAAACGAACGCAGGAATTTTTTGCTGTGTAATTGATATATTTACTAAACGCCCCAATTCTTTATTTGGTCCACCCTTTTCCCCTTTCAGAAACCTTTTCCGTCCTACTTGACCTTTTTCCCAAAGTTTCTTACTTTGTTTTCCCCTGTTGATCGTCAGCCAGTAGCCTTTTCAAAAACTTTCACTAACGTTTCTCCCCGAATCAAATCCATGTTTTCTTCACCAAAATCTTTTGTATGTCGACATATCCAACAATGCCGTCCCCACCCCTTTACATTCCCCACCCCCTTTTGTTTCCCAAAAAAACCCCTTTTATCCTCTAAAAAAGGGTTTGAAAACAAGCAAAAAAATTTGTGTAGGGGAAAACCCTTGAAAAAACCCCCTTCCCTTAAATTCGATCTCCCAACTCCCATTCCCCTGCACACGCAAGGTTGCCTCCTGATACATTAATTTGGCCCATGATATAATTTCCCCCCAAAAACCCCTGCCATTTCATGTCTTCATAACGTCCCCCTTTCCCAACTTTCATATGCCGCCCCCAACTTACCCAATCCCCCCCCCCTTCCAAATCTTTTTTTTTCTTCAATAAAATTCTAATCATACCGGACCCACAACATGACCTCCCCGGCACCCCATTTTGCCCCTTGCAATCACTTGCCCGGACTTTTTTTTATTCTGTTAGCCAAGATCCCTTTCCAAAAAATTTTATAGTCACCAAAAAATAAGAGATTGCACGAAACTTTTAAACCCTTAATGGGTCACCTTTAGGAACTGGACGACACAGCCAACCTTTTTTGTTCCCCTTTAAAAAACCCTCCCGCTTCATTATTTGAATAAACGTACCAAAAAACCCCCTTTTAAAAAGTTCCCAAATTTTTAAGATAAAAGGGCGCTGGGGAAACCATCAATTCCTGGGTTACCAATTGCGCCCCAATAAAGCCTGCCAAGTCTCCACTCCGTTATCGGCCCCCCCAACATCAAAAGATCTGTCCCCCAGCTCACACTGCAAAACTACCCATTTATGCAAAGAGTTTCACTTATTCCCCCACTTTGGTTTTCAAAATTTTAACCCCAAACATCTTTCCCCTCTACCCTCGTCGTCGTCAACCCTGATTCCTTATCTCCTGCTTACCCCACCTGGCTTCAACCCCCTTAAACTCATTGCTTTTCGGGTCTGGTTGATTCCTCAAACACACGCCGACGGCCGATCCCCCACAAAAATCTTCGATTCCACCCTTTAAACTTTCCCCATCAAACCTTTCGTTTTGAAAATTTTGTATTGCTCCTTTAAATTTTTCAATTTTATAAAAGGTAATTGCATTCGCTTGTAATAGCAGTCGCGAACTGCCCCCCTAAAAAATCGTTGGAAACCTATTGTAACTGCTAATCTCCTCCCTTTACTAATTAATATTCCTTTTAAATTTGCTTTTTGGCATCGTTTTCCCCCAATTAACCAAATCCAATTCCAGGGGCTTCAACCACAAGGCGTTCCCAAAAATGCCCAAAAGACAAAGACTTTCCTCCCCTTTAATAAATTTAATTTAATTTCAAAAAGAGGGACCCCTTTGGCACACCCTCAATATCTACATCCCTTACAACTCCCCTGTGATCCGAAAAAACCCCTTTTCACAATCACTTCCGCACTGTAAACGCCCTAGACACGTACTTTAAAACCTCGCCGCAAATCTCGTCTAATTAAAAAATAGCTCCACCATGCCACCCCCCCCAAACATCATTAAACCCCCACTCGTCAAAAAAATTCCCAGGGAAACCCCAAACAAAAAACCGCTCTCGAGGTCCCCCATCTTTTCGTCGTATTACACAACCGTCGCCCCTATTATCGTACTTTGGTAAACTCGAGATAATATACTAATACATCTTGTACAAAAAGGTTTTAAGTCGTACATCTCCCCCGGCCCGGCCCCTTTTTACTACAAAATTTTGTGTGTTACCCCCTAAACCATCCACCTAATCACTCCCCCCCCCCCTTTACTATGGGTACTAAAAAACGGGTATTTTCCTTTCAGAATGCGACGCCTCCTTTTTTAAACCCCGTGATTTCCAAAAAACATTAACCTCATTTCTAACTCTTTTCCCAAATTCGTATTTGTGTTTTGGATAAAAACCACTCCACATCTAGAGCCCAAAAAAAACATTAAACCCTTTTGTTCCGCTCAGATCTCAAAAAGTTATATTTTTGTCAAAACCTTAATTCAATTAATGGGGGTTTTCCTTTAGTTTTTGGTATAGACTTTTTACTTTTACCATTTTACACCCCCCTTTCCTCCCCCCTTTTTTGGGAACACCCTTTATAACCCTTGTTTCGTGGTTTACTGTTCCTGTCCTTTACATCCGCCCAAGACTTTTTTTCCCGGCCTTTGGGGGAGGGGAAGCACGTCGTTGAGTCTGATGGGGTCGCAGTTCGCTTTCGCGTCCTCCCCCCACCGCATTGGGGTTTCTTTGTACTATCGTGATGCACCCCCACTTCTGCCCAATTTACGTATAAAAGCGACAACTGCTAAGTTCACCGTCGCCCCCCATGATGTTAAACCGATCCCAAAATTGCACCCGGATCCCCCCACACGGTTGACGTTTGATCGTCTAACCCAAAAATCCCGTGCCTTCACTAAAGACGCCGCTACATCCTCTTCCCCCATGTGGGCAGAGTCTCTTCAAGTATTTATTTTGTCGTGCGGTGATTTTCTCGCGTTTTAATCCTCCAAAGTTCTCCTGCGCTTTTTACCTCTTCACTCCCGATGACCGTTTTTAGGGCGGAGGGCATAAGACTGTTCTCTTCCTCAACTTCTCGGGGCCCCTTTCCCATTGTTTCTGTTGTGATATTTTGGGATTCCACGACGTTTTCCAATGTGCCGCTATGTGGTCATACGACCCACACAGCCGACACGTACGACGTTGCCCCGCATATGTTACTATATTTAGTTTGAAATGCTTGCAAAATAAATATAGGGCGGTTGGGGTGACGTAAGGTCATTTTGATGAATTGTTCCCTCCAAAATTCCCGCATAAGGGCCGCGGGCCCCCCCACCTGCAGAGGCCATTGAAAACCCTCCCTAATTACGTAGTTCTCTTTTATACAAAATCGTCGCTTCAAAGGGGAATTTTTGATTTTTTCCCATGTGTAGTATGTGAACATCTGAGAGTACTGATACGCGATTGAGGCTTTTTAAGGGCTTTGATAATTTTCCACCCTGCTTTTAGACATTTGTGACGTATTTAACGAAATCCGTGTGTCCATTAAGTGCTAAACCAATATCTCTTCATTTTCGATACCGTGGTATCACGGATAATCGCCCGGGAGTAACAAACCTTTGTGGCTCCCCTGACAGCCCACGGGTCAACTCAACGCAAACGTGTTTAGGCTGTTGCTTGCAGCGCCATGTTTTGGGAAAATGAGCGACCGTCCCATATCTGGTGTTGACAACTGAGTAGCTCGCCCGAAAAGCGAGGGGTGCAGAGCAAACCCCACTCACCCTGGGGAGGCGCGAATGAAAAGAAAATTTTTAAAAGCTTCATTATGCATTAACCAAATGGGTGGGAAACCTTCCCCGCTAATATCAACTAGGCCCCGTAAAAATTTGGACCAATTAGGTATTTAATCTTCTCATTTTTCATTTGTATAAGTGATTTTGTAATTGTAACAGCTTTGGAGCATTTTAAATTTTTTGCATTTTATTGAGTTGAAAAATTGGGGGGATTTATTGATTCGAAGTTTAATGTTTCTTTTTTTAAAAATTTTAAGCCTCAGGGGGGGGTCTGTAATTATTAAAAGCAAAAGACATTGTCATGTCAAAGTATTATGTAATTTTAAATTTAATTTTTTTTTTTTTTTAATTTTTTGCAAAAGTTATCCAGTATATTTAAACATTATGATATTTTTAAAAAAATAAATTTTGATAAGTATAAATCGGTATCATAAAAATTGTACATTGGTATCCGCCGAAATTGTGTGTCGGTTCGGGTAAATTTTTTTATTTTCTCATCCTGATTAGAAGTTTTGCTTGATTCTATTGATGATCTTCCGTGACAGATTCGGTGCCTTCCGGAGAAATATCTCGTGAGTGCGACATATTCACTCAACATTGAGTTACCGAGTCGCTCACCTCAAGAAATACATTAGTCTAGGCAGCGTTAGACACCGAATTAGGAGATACAGGACAGCCCTGGCATCCAAATCAATTAATTTGTCCTCCACCCTCTTTAGGTCGTTCGGTTTACCATTAAGGACTGTGTCGATAGCCTTACGTCCCAGCGGTGCTGGGCGTGGTAGGTAAGGCTTCCGGTACGATTATTCCTACTCTTGTAATTATCTCCAGGTTTGTCGACGTGATTTGACTCTGTGACTTCACCAGTCGAGGGTTCGCTACCAGGGTCTCCTGGGTACATGCCACAGTGCTATTATACAGGTACCATATACGGAGATGGTTGTTCAAGCTGACTGTGAATTCTCTTTCGCGATGCAAGGGGACAAATGTAGTAAGTTCGTCTCGCTGATGAACACCTCTGACACGGTGATTTCATGGTAGCTGAATAAAGGATTTTATTTTTTTCTTATAGCCAGCAGAAATAAAGGAGAAAAAGTTTAAGTGCTCTCGAGCGGCTGCCAATCCTCAAACTCTTTTCGGTAGGTTGAAAGCATTCCTTAAGTCTAGTTTGATATTGGTATTGTAATTCTCTGATGTAAGTCCTTCTGCATAAACTGCAACTTGACTGCATTGATAGACTGATAAAAAGTAACACAAATAATTTCTATACAGTCGCTGAATCGATTACACCACAGTTTTCAGGCTTTTTTTTTTCTTGTGATCAGTATGGCTCTTCCACACAAGTACCCAGCAGTAATCGGCCATCAAACTGATCGTAACTTTTCCCCGTTATATTTTCTCCATGATGGCTGTCTGGATGAAACTGTTGACTGTGAAATTATATGTCACATAAATGGTACATGTTAGCACAAAATAAATGAGCGTCTCAAAATTAAACAGTCTATATAACACAGATTATTCAAGAAGCAAAGTATGACTTCAACATATCAGCTTCCATAATTCATTGGACAGCATGAGATAATCGTGCCTATGTTGTTAAGAAATTGGAAGAAATCACACATTGTTCATGAATAATCTGTGTTAAATGCACTACTGTGTGGAATCCAGAAATGATGTCTTTGCTGAATCACATGTGACGGTGTGATGGACTTACCAGAACTATACTTACCAGATATTCTCTCACCTACACCTCCAAGATCCTATCAATCCTGCTTTTAAAACAATGGATGGAGGCTGCCTCCATCACATCTTTGTCAGTTTATTCCACTTATTGACCACCATAGGGCTGAAGAAATACTTCCCGACATCTCTCTGACTCATCTTCGACTTTAACTTTCAATTATTCTCACCTTGATCCCTTTTCTTGTCTCTCAATCAATCACTGTTTATCCTTTCAATTTTCCAAACTATTTAACACTGCATTTTTCCCCTTGTTCAGTTCTCCACTTATGTCATCAAATTCGGTTCCATTATCCTCTTCTCATCGCTCAAACCCCTAAACTCAGGAACCTGATGAGTGGTGGTGCAGTGTGTGACCTGATGAGTGGTGGTGCAGTGTGTGACCTAGTGAGTGGTGGTGCAGTGTATGACCGTGGTGAGTGGTGGTGCAGTGTGTGACTTAGTGAGTGGTGGTACAGTGTATGGCCGTGGTGAGTGGTGGTGCAGTGTGTGACCTAGAGAGAGGTAGTGCATTGTGTGACCATGGTGAGTGGTGGTGCAGTGTGTGACCATGGTGAGTGGTGGTGCAGTGTGTGACCATGTTGAGCGGTGGTGCAGGGTGTGACCATGCTGAGAGGAAGTGCTGTGTGTGACAATGGTGAGTGGTGGTGCAGTGTGTGATCTAATGAGTGGTGGTACAGTGTGTGACCTCGTGTGTAGTGGCGGAGTGTGTGACCATGCTGAGTGCTGGTGCAATGTGTGACCTGGTGAATGGTGGTGTAGTGTGTGACTAAGGTGAGTGGTGGTGCAGTGTGACCGTCGTGTGGTGGTGGAGCCGTGTGTGACCTGGTGAGTGGTGGTGCAGTGTGACCTGGTAAGTGCTGGTATCAGTGTGTGACCTCGTGAGTGGTGGCACAGTGTATGACCATGCTGAGTGGTGGCGGCGCAATGTGTGAACTGGTGAGTGGTGATGCAGTGTGTAAACCATGCTGAGTGGTGGTGCAGTGTGTGACCTGATGAAAGGTTGTACAGTGTGTGACCTGGTGAGTGGTGATGCAGTGTGTGACATCATGAAAGGTGGTACAGTGTGTGACCTGGTGAGGGGTGGTGCAGGGGTGTGACCAAGGTGAGTGGTGGTGCAGTGAGTGACTTGGCGATGGTGGTACAGTGTGTGACCTCGTGAGTGGTGGTGCATGTGTGGACCATGCTGAGTGGTGGGTGCAGTGTGTGACCTGATGAGTGGTGATGCAGAGTGTGACCATGCTGATTTGGTGGAGCAGTGTGTGCCCTGATGAAAGGTGATACAGTGTGTAACCTGGTGA
The DNA here is from genome assembly GCF_026875155.1 of Cherax quadricarinatus. Classification (NCBI taxonomy): domain Eukaryota; kingdom Metazoa; phylum Arthropoda; class Malacostraca; order Decapoda; family Parastacidae; genus Cherax; species Cherax quadricarinatus. The sequence continues at coordinate 4,435 of NW_026510617.1, read as the reverse complement.
GTGGTGGTGCAGTGTGTGACATCATGAAAGGTGGTACAGTGCGTGACCTGGTGAGTGGTGGTGCAGTGTGTGACTAGGTGAGTGGTGTTACAGTGTGTGACCAAGGTGAATGGTGGTGCAGTGTGTGACCTGATGAGTGGTAATACAGTGTGTGACCTGGTGAGTGCTGGTGCAGTGGGTGACCTGGTGAGTAGTGTTACAGTGTGTGACCTGATGAGTGCTGGAACAGTGTGTGACCTGGAGAGTGGTGGTGCAGTGTGTGATCTGGTGAGTTTTGGTGCAGTGTGTGACCATCGTGAATGGTGGTGCAGTTTGTGACCATAGTGGATGGTGCTGCAGGTATGTTGCCATGGTGAGTTGTGGTGCAGTGTGTGACCTAGTGAGTGGTGGTGCAGTGTGTGACCTGATGACTGCTGATGCAGTGTGCGACTATGGTGAGTGGTGGTGCAGCGTGTGACCTGATGACTGCTGATGCAGTGTGTGACTATGGTGAGTGGTGGTGCAGTGTGTGCCCATTGTGAGTGGTGGTGCAGTGTGTGATCATAGTGAGTGGTGGTGCAGCGTGTGACCTGGTGAGTGGTGGTACAGTGTGTGCCCATTGTGAGTGGTGGTGCAGTGTGTGATCATAGTGAGTGGTGGTGCAGCGTGTGACCTGGTGAGTGGTGGTGCAGTGTGTGCCCATTGTGAGTGGTGGTGCAGTGTATGATCATGGCGAGTGGTGGTGCAGTGTGACCTGGTCAGTGGTGGTGAAGTGTATGAGCATGGTGAGTGGTGGTGCAGTGTGTGTGATCTGTTGAGTGTTGGAGCAGTGTGTGACCTGGTGAGTGGTGGTGCAGTGTGTGACCTGGTGAGTGGTGCTGCAGTGTGTGACCTGGTGAGTGGTGGTACAGTGTAACCTGGTAAGCGGCGCAACCGTGTGTGACCTGCATACCTCTGCACCTTTTTTGCCTTCTTAACATGCTGTGATGGATGCGAGTTTCATGTTGGTGTTGCGTACTCCAAGATGGACCTGACACATGTTGAACAGAGAATGTCTTAAGTGCATTTGTCAATATTCCTGAAGGCAACTTTTAGATTTGCGAGAGGAGAATTCGGTTTTTGTGATTCTCCATGTACCAGTTGCTCTAGGACCTATGGTATGTCCTATTCCACTGAGAACACCTCTTTAAATCGTTTGTTCAGTATTTCACAGACTTTTTTTTTTCATTGTAACTAAACTATTCTTCTTCTCCACTAGTGGAATTGCCAGGTTTTATATTGTTACTTTTCTTCTGGTGTAAATATGAGGTAGTTTTGGCTTCATCTTGGGTTTTGTTGCTGTCATTCTCAAACTGCTGTTCAGCCTCGCTCCACATTCTTGATTATTCGTTCTTAAGTTTCTGCTTACTTCTCTGTTTGGATTGTCCTTCGCTTTCTGTAGATTTTCTAAGACCGTACTCTTTCATTTTTTCTTACCTGCAAGTATTCCATCATCTCAATCGATGATTTTCCTTCCAGCTTCCCCTCTCATTCAACTGACTTTACGAATTCCGTTTTCCCATCAAAGTTCCTTCTGCTGAAGTCTGGTGTCTCCAACCTTCATTTGCCTCTCGACCCTTAATATTTTGTTCCACAGGATAAACAAACTCAGTATTGTATGGTTACTGTCACACAGGGGGCACCCATATTAATTTTCACCTATTTTCTTGTAGTAAATACAAGATTCAGTGTTGATTGGTTCTCCTTCCTTCTCTTCTCATGTCCTTAACATTCTGATTTAAAGTTCTCCTTAACTTTCTCCATGATCCTAACTCCATGTTTCTGATCTGCATTGTGGCTCCCAGTTTTTTCCATATTTTTTTGGTAGTTGAAATTGCCATGTTTAATAACTTCACTTCAGCTCAATGAGCTTCCTCTCTGCGTTTTATGAGATGGTAATCATTGTCATGTCTTATTCTTCACATTTAAAACTATGTAATTAACTATCTTATTTTGATTTGCCCTTCTCATCTCTTAAATACTCCACACACTTCTAATTAGCAAGTCAATCCTCCTCCTACTCTATTTCCTGTCTTTCCTTATTACCTCGCAACCTTTTGGATTATGGCATCAGTTATCATTTCAGGTAGTTTCATCTGGATTTAAACATACTATCCATTGTACACACTCATCACTTTTGTTCGATAATCCATCGATATTTGAGTACCACACTAATCTTTCTTTTCTTGACTATCCTCTGGTTGTTGTGGTCTAATTTTTCTGTTTATTGAGCATTTGTCGGGAGCGGGAAAGGAAGAGTTGGGATGGTGTGTGCATCAGTACTGAGAAAGGAGTCACGTTCGTATCTAGAAGATTAGCTTGACTGGTCATTGTCAATAGTGGAATACTTCCCGATTCTTTCAATAATTTTCTTTAGTACAATAATGAGTATTCTCATCCTGTGAACCCAAAGTGTGTTTAATTAAGCTAAAATAGTGATTTTCATGTGCGCCACCAGCTCCACCCTTGCTTTATTCACCATCCCTTCAGGTTCCCACTGAAAAGAATTGAGAATTCAGACCATATCCAATTTGTTCTTTACACCACATTTAATGGCACCTCCAGAGTGCGGCTCACCTTCTGCGCTCCTGTCTGCCTCTCAGGTCTGACTACTTACATTTATCAGTTTTTCTTGCACTCGGGAGTAAGTAGGACTACGTTTAAATAGCAGTCAGTAGGCTATGTTATTGGTGCATGTACTCACATATATATGCGGCTGCAGGGGTCGAATCCCAGCTCCTGGCCCCAAATTCACTCCTTCCCTGCCGTGTTGGGAGTTTTTGTCCCTGGTATTTGGAATGTTGAAGCCTGTGTGGGGGTACTCCCCTATTTGTATCCCCTATTTGGGGTTGCGGGGGTTTGATACTTAGGTCCTTCCCCGCCTCTTCTTTGATCGTATGGGCCCCCTCCTCCCTGCTCCTGGTTTTATCATACTCGTCTTAAAGCTATGATGGTTCCTGCCCCCACTACTATTTGCTGACTTTTCCATTTCCCTGACAATCTATGAATAAAGAAAAAATTTCCCAAACATCTGTTTGATCATCTGATCTTAATTTCCAAAATTGGCCCCATTGTTTCTTTGCCCCCTCTGGGAACACCCTGTCTCTGTCCACCTTATTATTCACGCAGTATTTGAATGTCGTTATCATGTCTCCCCTAACATCTGCCCCTTACACAAAAACCCCCACAAAAAAGAGGAAGCTTACGCGACGTTTCGGCCCGACGGACCATTGAAAAATTCACTAACAGGTGGGCAGGACGGTATAATGGGCGGGAAGGGGTGGAGGTAGTAAGGGGGTAGTGTAGTAGTAGTAGTAGTAGTCCCAAGAATTGATTAATACCGACGGTGAAATGAACACACAACCCCCGGGGCATCCCACGTAGACGTTTCGCCATCAGCAGCCACTGGATGGCGAAACGTCCACAACAAAGAAAAACCGACGCCGCAATGTGTTTTTCCCATCAGTAGTTTGTAGAAGAAGAAGAGGTAGAGTAGTGGTATGGTAGAAGTGGGAAAAAAGGAAGCGAGCCAGAAAAATAAAAAGGGGAAGGGGACACTGCAAGGAGAGAAACCCACAGAGGGAGAACAAGCGCCCGAGGTGCGTGAAAGGGAAGTGGGGAAATAAAATAAAGAAGGAACAGAAAAAACGAGACAGGAGAGAAAAGACAACCGAGGAGAAAAGGGGGAGGAAAGGGGAAGAGGGAAGAAAAAAGAAGAAGAAGAAGAAAAAAAAGATTTCAGGTTAAATCACGGGGGTTCGAAATTTGGGGCATTTTAAATGTGTGGGAGGGAAGGCTCTACAAAACAAGCCAGGGCTAAGGGTTCATACAAGGAAAGTTGGTTAAGAGAGGATTTAACTAAAAGGCGACGTTCGAGTTGGGAAATAGGGGGAAAAAGTTTTAGCAGAAGCCAGTCAAAAAGGGCTAGATCTTGACTGACGAAAAGACATTTTTATTCGGAAGCCCAACATATTTTTTTGCTAAAGTCTGTCAGAAAGAGATCGACCGTTTCTCCAAAGTATTGAAGAGGGCGGAGGAGCAGAAATAAATAGCACCAGGGAAAATCGTAGAGGGAGGAGAGGTATGAACGAGATTAGTGCGAAAGTGTTTTCGGGGAAGGTAAGCTTTTGTCTAAGGGACAGAGAGAATTGTTAGTTGAAAGACCGGAAATTTAGGGAAGGCGGGATAGAAGAGTTCCCCATGAGTAAGAGTTTGGGAGAGAAAAATTGCGTTTGCAGTGAGGGGCGAGTCTATGAAATGGGAAGGGTACCAAGAGGGGAACGAATTATAAAGAGTGGAAAAATTTTGCTGGAAAAGGAACGAGGATCACAGATGCGGGGGGCACGGAGAAAGAGGGGTAAGAACCTTTTCTTGACGGGGAAAAACATGATAGGGAAAAGTAGTGAATGTACAGCCA